>NQII01000741.1:557165-611879 GCA_002778355.1 Clitarchus hookeri
TTCGAAACACGGAACCTCTCCGTATTTCGAAACACGGAACCTCTCCGTATTTCGAAACACGGGACCTCTCCGTATTTCGAAGCACGGGACCTCTCCGTATTTCGAAGCACGGGACCTCTCCGTATTTCGAAATACGGAACCTCTCTATATTTCTAAAAGCATCGGAGTTTGGGACAGTACAACGCCGAGCTCACACAAAGCCACCTTTGTAACCGTAACCAGAAGATTATCATTACTGTAGAAGTTAAGATATTCCTGACGCTTAAACGTTGTCTTTTCAAACCTCAAAAAGTAGCACGTATCGCACACAATTGTTGGTATCACTCCCATCATGCAAACATGGCCAATAAACTGAACATTTGCGCATGTAACTTTCATAAGAATTATGTTTATACTCATAAATGCTTTGATGAGATGATAACCGATCCATAAGAGTCGTGGACTTAATAATAATTTTGTTTCGTTCTAATACCATCCCCGTAAAATTAAACTTTTGAAATTTTTTAAATTTCATTTTTTATTTACTCTGAGGTAACCACATTAACAAAAATTATGATTTTTTTTTGTAATGTCTTTTTATGTACTGGAATTACAAAAATGTTATCTTTAAACTTACCGAGGGGTTTTGCGAACTTACGGAAATATCTGTGAAATCTATGAAAAATCCGCAATTGAAAAAATTTAAAATACGCGTCTGAATGTTTAGGAAGATATTTCGTAATTTTCTAACAGTGTGGTGATAGATCAAATTTATTTTTGTGTGAAATTAGGGATGTCTGGTGAATTTATGACAGTTTTAAATATAATGTATCTCCATCACCAGTAACAGGAAAGTGCCAGTGTAGTTTCAAAATACTTACTCGTAAGATTAAAAACCCTGATTTTCCTCTGAGCATGAAATAAAGTTTTTTTTTACGTTGCTCTTCAGTAGCACTGAAAAAAAAACTCGCTTCTTTACTTGGAAAATTATTCCAATGAACATAATATATTAAATTATGCCCTTATAAATGTTACATGGCAACAAGAAAATTAATTTTAATTACTATTTATTTTCGTTGATAAATTTCCCAACATTTTGTTTATTTATTTTGTTATGTAAACGTTAGTACTTCCTAAAAATAAATAATTTTATAAACAGTAGGAAACACTGCTGGATCTTTATACAAATTAATTTTGTTGTCGCCACATTATGAGTTGTAGTCAAAGAAAACTTTCTCTCACGACTGAGAGCGGTCATCGCGTTTGCACTGTTTCTCGGTCCAAGTGCATGAAAAGCGAATTGAATGCATCATGAGGAAGGAATCTGATCTAGTTCGCTACAGTTAAGGTTGATGGAGAAGCGCTGCTGCTTTCGCGAGGTTTTTTTTTTCGAGTGATGTGCTCTTTCTTTCTGCCACTTCATCCCTCGAGAGCATGCGATATTTTCCCCATCGAGCACGGAAGGAGCACGAAGATCAACTTCTCTCAACCTGACGACGAAAATGACAAAGAGCTAAAGCGCGTGTTCTGTTTGTCAAATGGCGCGAACGCGAGAGGTTAGAGCAACAATATGTCTTTCTACGCTCCTTACAGGATGACCAGATATTTATGCACGCCACCGCGTTTTCTGACCGGTATAATCAATAATATTTCCAAAAAAAAATATATATATATATATCTCGAATTTGTAGTTTGGGTGGGAAAAAGTTTACTCTTACTGCTACTTCTGATCAACCTTAGTGAGCAAGCACAGAAATATCTGCCGTAGAGGGGGAGTGATAGAAGTCATTGTGATGTTACCAGTTTTTGAGCCATAAAATGTATTCTACAATCACTATTAATATTTCTTCTTCCGCAAGGCATAGTATACCACGCAGATGATTATTTAACCGTTATAACCATGGATTACTTTTATTCGTTTACCATGTGGAATAAAAGGGGCGTTAATTATTGATTACCTACTGAGTGTGACTACTCGCACGATAGGAGTGCAAGAAGTCAAACTACAAATATCCCTAAAATATAATTAAATGATGTCCTATGCCCTAACAAAGTCATTTTTACAAGAAAAAATTAATCTGAAAAACAAGTAATAGTAAAAAATATACCAATCCAAGATGGCGTCTGATACTCCCCCAGAGCGTTTGATGTGATAGTTGTATCAAACATTGATCAGTTTGTACGCATTGTATGTAATGAAATTTTCCTAGAGTGGAGAAATTTAAAATTTGTATTTTTTGAATAATTTGATGTCAAATCCANAAAATTAATTTTAATTACTATTTATTTTCGTTGATAAATTTCCCAACATTTTGTTTATTTATTTTGTTATGTAAAAGTTTGAACTACCTAACAATAAATAATTTTATAAACAGTAGGAAACACTGCTGGATCGTTATACAAATTAATTTTGTTGTCGCCACATTATGAGTTTTAGTCAAAGAAAACTTTCTCTCACGACTGAGGGCGGTCGTCGCGTTTGCACTGTTTCTCGGTCCAAGTGCATGAAAAGCGAATTGAATGCATCATGACGAAGGGATCTCATCTAGTTCGTCACAGTTCAGGTTGATGGGGAAGCGCTGCAGCTTTCGCGAGGTTTTTTTTTTCGAGTGATGTGCTCTTTCTGCCACTTCATCCCTCGAGAGCATGCGATATTTTCCCCATCGAGCATGGAAAAAGCACAAAGATCAGCTTCTCTCAACCCGACGACGAAAATGACAAAGAGCAAAAGCGCGAAGGCGAGAGGTTAGAGCAACAATATGTCTTTCTGCGCTCCTTACAGGATGACCAGATATTTATGCACGCCACCGCGTTTTCAGACAGGTATAATCAATAATACTTCCAAAAAAAAAATATCCCGAATTCTCCAAGCACTAAACATGCAGTCACTTGACCGTTTGCTTTATATTTTTGTAGTTTGGGTGGGAAAAAGTTTACTCTTACTGCTACTTCTGATCAATCTTAGTGAGCAAGCACAGAAAGATCTGCCCTTAAGGGGGAGAGATAGAAGTCATTGTGATGTCACCAGTTTTTGAGCCATAAAATGTATTATACAATCACTATTAATATTTCTTCTCCCGCAAGGCATAGTATATCACGCAGATGATTATTTAACCGTTATAACCATGGATTACTTTTATTCGTTTACCATGTGGAATAAAAGGGACATTTATTATTGATTAACTACTGAGTATGACTACACAAGCGATAGGAGTGCAAGAAGTCAAACTACAAATATCCCAAAAATATAATTAAATTATGTCCTATGCACTAACAAAGTTACATATACAAGAAAATATTAATCTGAAACACAAGTAATAGTAAAAAATATACAAATCCTAGATAGCGTCTGATACTCCCCCAGAGCGTTTGATTTGATAGTTGTACCAAACATTGATCAGTTTGTACGTATTGTATGTAATGAAATTTTCCTAGAGTGGAGAAATTTAAAATTTGTATTTTTTGAATAATTTGATGTCAAATCCAACGTTTTTATTTTTTACTGCAGTCATAATAAATACTAACTAAGTTGTATAGATGAAAAAAATTACGTTAATTAATGACGTGGACTACCGCTTGACATATATGTAATCCACAAATAACAGTTCGTGCATTAAAAAATAACGTTAAAAATATGCAAAAAAAAATATTTTTTTTTGTTACTTTATTCGTAGTCGATGAAGGCAATAAAACTNAAGGCAATAAAAATCCTATCAAATTCGAATTCAGTTTCACCACACCATTGTCATTAAGCTTCAGAAACCACAACTTAGATATTATTTGTTACTATAGCTGCAGAAAAACGTAAAAATATGGATCTGATATATTACTTAAAAAATATAAGGTGTAAATTTTTTTCATCTGAGGAAAATTGCATTACATACAAAGCGTACAAGTTGAACAATACTGGTTACAAAAATAAACGTATTAATTTATTGGTTTCCGACATCCTTAAGGGTGTCGCCTATTTAAAGAATTTCATCGCGTTTGTGTCTCAGAAGCAAGCGAGCGATAAGGGCGACACTGGCACGCGTACCTGGTGCCTCATCACTCTTACGTGCAAGGCGCCCAGTGTTTCCGTCGTGCTACATGTACCTATGGGCCTTTCAGTGACGACACTATCATCTTATTGACGTAACGCCTGAAGCAAAGTCCAATGCAGGTCCCTATCATCTTATTGACGGAACGCCTGAAGCAAAGTCCAATGCAGGTCCCTATCATTGTTTCACATGTTCCCGACCAGTATATTATGATATACAGCAATGCGAAAAAAAAACCCTTTGTAGCTGTGTTGTAGGGCTCGGAAACAGCATTTAAAATGTGTATGATGTATCGAGAGTACTATTCGTGCCTCGTCTGAAGTGTGTTTTTATTTTCGTGCACCAGTATAATGGGGACACGTTTAGTGGTTTCGTAAAAAAAAAAGCGGATTTCAAACACACTGCAACGCAATACAAGCACCGGGTAGGCGATGCCCTTAAGGCTGTTGCCTGGTTTGAAAGCAGTGAGAAGCGTGTATAGGGAAATACATATTAAAGAAATCCGGTTCTTTTAAACCCAATTTTGATGATATGAACTCGAAACGAAAGCCAAGTGTGAGAAATGATAATCTGAAGTTCTGTATCGAGGAAAATATAACAAATTGTTTTTTAATATTTTATTATTTGATTATACATTAAAGTTACAAAAGGCTTCGATGGCAAAGAAGCACGTATTTTATGACCAAAACGGTTTCCAGCGGTAGCTTTTATCTCTATTTTTAACAGGAACGCAAAAAAAAACTAATTTCATTAACACGTATTTCCCTATGCCAAATTCTCACTGCTTTCAAGCGAGGCAACAGCCTTAACCCGCAGAAAGAACAATGCTCNAACCCGCAGAAAGAACGATGCTCCTAATACGCGAACAACAAACCAAAAAAGTGCTTTCGGTGGCATGAACGGCAAAGAACGAGAAAGAGCGTGAAAATAACTGACGGAGTGGAAAGAGAATATCACGCCAACACGCCTAAGGCTTGCAGAAATTACCAGAAAGCGGATACGGTCCAACCGGGAGACTTCGCCATTTGAAGAAAGTGTGACTCATTCAGTTGTAACGCATGCAGCAGATGCTCGCTCTGTTCTCACAAAAAAAAAAAAACATTAAAAAATGTATGGGCGTTTCTCTGTAAACTGGGCAACTCATTTTCTCAGGCCAATATTATATAAAAAAGTACGGATTATTACATATTTCGTAGATAACTTTAAAAAATAATAACCTAATCTACCTGTGCTAAGTGTACAATATCCATTAAAATAAACTTTTTCGTATCAAAAACGCTTTAATAGTCCTCAAAAAACAGTCCCCTGACGTGTCACCGAAGCAGTATAATCACTTCAGATTAAATTAATTATGACAAAAACTATAGGAATCAATCAACTTCTTTGATTGTTTAAACAATATTATATCGTTTGTTAAGAAGACCTGCGTATTTTTAACAAACGTTATTTTATAATACTAAAAAATGTTAATTAAAATTTGTCTTCGCATTTTGTGAACAGTTCCCCTGTCTATATTTCGAATTACGCGCAACGTAGTCTAATTGTTAGACAGTTGCGTTGCTGCGTGTATCGAAACGCGAACGACCTGAAGTTTGCGCGGTTGTCGCCACTGACGCCCAGGCGCCATTTTGTTTAGTGCTGCGCGAGCGTTCCTCCGTGGATCACGTGTTGTAACCTGACAGCCGACAGTCCACTGGTAAGGATTGGTTTTATTTCTTTTAATGTTCTATATTGATACGATACAAACTTAAAATTGTTGTAATAGATACATTATCCCCGCATACAGCAAATTAATGTGACTTAATTACATTTTGTGCTGCCTCTCAATGAAATCTAACTAAACAGTCCCCTGGCAACAGTCCACTGCCCCTGTTGGCACCCTCAAAGTGCGTCAAGTCGCTGGAAAATTCTATAATCCTTTGGGTATAAAATCACATTCGATTGAGATAGTGATGAAACATCTAAGCTGCTTTTGTGACAATGATTGTTGTCTACACTTTAATATCGGAAAAATAATTTATGAAGATGAGCCAAAACTTAATGTGGATGATGTTTTGAGAGATTCAGAATCTGAGAATGTAGTTGGACCTAGTTCTGCTGCAGTAAAAGCATTTAACACTGGTGATTACATCCTCGTCTAGTTGTTTTCTAGAAATACAGAATATAGATATGTGAGCGTTATTGACATGATTGATGAAGAAGATGGCAAAATCCGTGTCACATTCCTAAAGCTATGTGATAATAAAGGCCAAACATTTAGATTTGATCAAAACGATTTGGCACATGTTATAATGGACCAGGTGATACAGAAACTCCCTAAACCAAATATAATTTTGAAAGGACATAGAATGTTCTACAAATTTGATTCACCTGTAAATTTTTTTCAAAAACAATAAGACCAAGTTCTTGATATTATTTTCTTTACCTACTTGTGCTATATTTTGAAGTAATAACTAATTATAATGAGACTGATTCTGTAGTTTAAGACTCAAAGTACTCAAATATTCTTTGTACCTATGTGATTTAATTTATACTAATTAATATTAAGATTTCAGAGTTGCAATTTGAGTATAAGAAGAAAATTATGAAAGACTGTTAATTTTATTTGTATCTTTATTGTTCAATTACTTAATTCCTAAGCTCCAAAGTTTCTATAATAATAAAAAAGATTTAATTTTGGTACTGAAATAGTATTTTTCATTTATATACACAGTCCCCTGCCATAGGCAACAGTCCCCTGTATCGATTGTTTAGAAAATGCACAATATTTTCTAAAATAATAGAAATATTTTTGGTTCATCTGCAGTTTATTGTTAAATAAGTGGTTATGTATTCGCTGAATAGGATTTATTTGATATATAAGAAAAAAAGTTGCCTAGACAGTTTTCTTGGTACTGTTGCCCAATTTACAGAGAAATGCCCATATATAAGTTTTTTTTCTTTTTGTAAATCCACGGATGTTCTAAAATTCAAAATTATTTTTATAACTTTCTCATTTATGTCCATTTACAAGCGTATCAATTACGTCGCTAAAGAAAAATCGCGTTTATTGTAGTCTACAGGTTTTCGAATGTAGGTCTAAAAAAATCTCGGAGAGAGGAATGCTACAAAACTCTTTTGTAGACTTTGTAGCGAAATGCATTGCATTTCCTGTCAAATATTGATTATACTGTAAATTTGAATTTGTTGTTGCGGCGGAATATACAAGACTATAAAATAATGCAAAGGAGTAAATAACTTTTCAAAAATTATGTACATATAATAGTGTTCGCCATCACTGTCAGTTATTAAAGTATTCTAAAATACCTTCTAACAGAGAAAGTCAACTATAAATTATAACTGTCGTACAGAATTGCATGCAACATCATACAACATACATATCTTGTGCTACTAATAACAAATTAGATGTCAAGAATAAATGTTTACTAAACATAGGCCTAGTTGAATAACGCAACTGAAAACCACACTTAGGCCCTATAGCGGGAAAGTCACTAACAACCGTACACAAGGTGAAGTTCAACTTGAAGTGATTTTAACGGATTGTTTTACCCGAATTACAAACTGGACGTGACATATTTTGACTTTGCAAACCCTCTTGTGCTAATTTTATTATTTATAACAGCCATAATGCAAGTAACGTACGTTTGGAATATATCGCACTGTGCTATATATATATTAAATTATAATTGGCATTAAGTTTTAAACATTTTGATGTGTTTAAAATAAATACATTTCGAAATAAATTGACACTTAAATACTTTCTGTTATCGACATCATTTTTGATAACTTGTTATTTTATCCTCTACTTTTAATAGCAACGTTAATTCTATTGTTACAGCAACTTCATTGGGAATTAAACGGGGATGGAAATTACCGTGGCTGTGGTGAATAAGTGGATTATAATTCTTCGTAGGAGCGAAGGTTACTGCCGATCCCCGTAGCTAACAAGATTCACAATATTAGATGTGGTATTTATAATGGTCAACAATCTTACTCAACTTCACACTCTCTCTCGAACTATATGCAACTCTTCCATACTTGCAGACTACACAATTATATTAAGTTGCAGGTTTCTAGCCAGGTGTCCGTAAACATTAAAAATTAAATACTTTACGTTGGAATTACACTTAATGCTATCGTCACACATAATACAAAGGCAAGTTATAATAAAATTATTTGATATAAAATAGGACCATTTTGCATATGATATTGGGCATGCAAAAATTAAATACAAGTAATTATTTTCTTAAATAAGCGAAAATTTTAGTAATCCGAAAATGCTATGATCAATAATAATACAGCATGATGGGCGTACACTTATGAGGAATCACACGAGCAGTAACTGAACATCTGGAACTAAATTGCNATAATAATACAGCATGATGGGCGTACACTTATGAGGAATCACACGAGCAGTAACTGAACATCTGGAACTAAATTGCCCGACACAACTGCCGGCTGCAATAACTGGAGCGTGTACTGTATGTATTCGATTTTCGAACATTGCATGATTACAAACGTCCGTAATTGAATAAAAGTAAACCTTATACGTGTACTCGTTATTTATTTCGTTGTAACCTATGGGGATATGCATTTATCACAAACGAATAAGAACATTTTTCGTATTTCGTTAGTGAATAACATTCCCCGTTCTACGTGTTTAATATTTCTCATCCTACACACTTCACTCCCATATAAAATCAGATGACCGTTTACCCCACGGGCAAAGATTTATTATCATTTCCTCTGTCTTAAAATTTCGTAAATATACATACTCAATTTCTATCTTTAGTTTGGCAAGCAAATAGCACGGGATTAACTATTTTTCCTTCCAAAGGTATAATTCGGTGGAATAAACCAGCTCAACTAATAATTATATTACNATAATAATACAGCATGATGGGCGTACACTTATGAGGAATCACACGAGCAGTAACTGAACATCTGGAACTAAATTGTCCGACACAACTGCCGGCTGCAATAACTGGAGCGTGTACTGTATGTATTCGATTTTCAAACATTGCATGATTACAAACGTCCGTAATTGAATAAAAGTAAACCTTATACCTGTACTCGTTATTTATTTCGTTGTAACCTATGGGGATATGCATTTATCACAAACGAATAAGAAAATTTTTCGTATTTCGTTAGTGAATAACATTCCCCGTTCTACGTGTTTAATATTTCTCATCCTACACACTTCACTCCCATATAAAATCAGATGACCGTTTACCCCACGGGCAAAGATTTATTATCATTTCCTCTGTCTTAAAATTTTGTAAATTTACATACTCAATTTCTATCTTTACTTTGGCAAGCAAAGAGCACGGGATTAACTATTTTTCCTTCCAAAGGTATAATTCGGTGGAATAAACCAGCTCAACTAATAATTATATTACNAGCACGGGATTAACTATTTTTCCTTCCAAAGGTATAATTCGGTGGAATAAACCAGCTCAACTAATAATTATATTACTGAGTATGACGTACTTAAGAACACTGGCTACAAGTATGGCTGTTATTATTGGTGCACGTGAAGTTGTCCATACCCTCCAACACAGCGGGGGGCCGCGTTGGTGTAGTGGTCAGACAACTCGCCTCCCACCACGACGGAACCGGGTTCGATTCCCGGGGGAGTCGCTTCCGTATTTTCGCACGCGGGAATCGTGCCAGACGATTCCCCTGGTCGGCGGGTTTTCTCGGCGATATCCCGTTTCCCCCGTCCTTGCATTCCGGCGCTGCTCTATAACCGCCTCGCTTTACGCTCGNGGTTTTCTCGGCGATATCCCGTTTCCCCCGTCCTTGCATTCCGGCGCTGCTCTATAACCGCCTCGCTTTACGCTCGTCGGCTCTCAAGACCTCCATGTTAAGAGCCGTCCAAATCTCTTCAACACAGCGGGCCGTTAACATGCATGATTGCGTGACGTAAGCGAAGTGCTGCTGTAAATGTAATGTTCACCTCACAGGCACATACGTACTTTTCGTAGATTTCCTAGTTACGTATAATAAAATACATCTGGGTTCCAAGTGAGTTCAAAGTAACTGTTATAAATAAACTATTTACATGTCAAAATACGTTGGTAAATTTAGCAGTATTGAGTTAGAAACGGGCGTTACGAAATAAAAACAACAGTTTTGAAATGAACACATTTGTGCTTTGCAGATACTTTTTAATGTTTTTTTCCTTTGTGTGATGATTTCATGAACTTTTTTTTTTACTTGTTTGGTATTCGGACCCATGCGAGTAATTTTGTTTCTTTGCCGTTAATAAGCATGAGATAAAACGTCCTAATTAAACATATTTATTATTACATCACATTTAACGTCCCGTAATCATAGCGCATAGAGAACATGTCTATTATCAGCGGCAGAATTACTAATTATGTGTCAATTGCCCGGTACGTAATTTCATTGGTCAGTGTCGCAATCTTAACAAGCCACGGCTTTACTGCGAGTTAAATTAAAAAGTAAACGGACTCACAAAAGATTTTTTGTAAACCGTAACCATAAATTTTATAATTGGCAATATTCTGCTGATTTTTTCCCGTTGCTTATACATCGCAGGGGATTGCGCATTTAAATATAGCCACATATGACTTCAAAAAAAATTCTGGTTTTTTTTTTAAAGAAAAATTAGAATAAAAATCTGATATTTCTTTAGTTAATAACTTGTAAGCATATTAATTTGTCCGAATATATAAACATTATTGTAACGGCCACGACGCTAATGACAGAGTCGCGAAACGTTACAGTACTGTCCCGTTTGTACAGCCCGTTTCAAACTNTGTAACGGCCACGACGCTAATGACAGAGTCGCGAAACGTTACAGTACTGTCCCGTTTGTACAGCCCGTTTCAATCTCTTTATGTATTTCATTACCTTTCTATAAATTCAAAGGTAGACATGTGCCAGTAAACACAGGCATTTACAAATTTATTTTGTTTTCTAAAACACTTCACGTTTTTGTAGCCTGCTAAATCGTCCGGGGAATGACAGGGTATCATTTATATAAAAACACGTTCACAGGCCCTGTGTAGTGGAATAGTATTCATCGGCTGATTCGGAGCCCCGTTTAATTATTCAGGAAGAACCATGGCCTGCATTGGACAGTGGTTATTGCAACAGCGCTCTAACACTCAATAATATAAATTTATGAAATTTCGAAACAATGACACACTTTAACCTTATATCCTCATCAATAACGTGTTTTTAAAACGCTACAGCCTACACAGTTCATAACCTGAAGTCAAACAAGTGGTTTTACGTCAGTGTAAACTGGAACTATAGATGATATNTACAGCCTACACAGTTCATAACCTGAAGTCAAACAAGTGGTTTTACGTCAGTGTAAACTGGAACTATAGATGATAAGGATTAAATTAGCACTTTTGATCCGAAACTTTACAGATCAATGCTTGCCTGTATGTGTTTTAAAGTGAACCTCGANGCACTTTTGATCCGAAACTTTACAGATCAATGCTTGCCTGTATGTGTTTTAAAGTGAACCTCAACTTACAAACGTGCAGTAATAGTGGCAATTAATTTACTAAACTAAATTTTTATTACTTATTATTTATATAAAAAAGTTTTTTCCAATGAAGGTTTCTTTTTGTTTTACGTATTTGAGAGAAGGAATTGATAGAATTAAGGTTACATTGTCACCTGAATGACACAGATGTGAAAGAGTAGGTTTACTTAATTTTACACTTGGCGGTAAAATGCTGAAAATGTATAAAATATTAATTAATTAAGACATTCAGTATTTTCTGCTTTACAGACAATCAACACAATTATTGCGATTTCGATAGTTATTACTTAACACGCAGATTTCGGGCTCTCTCATGCGTGGCAAGTTTCGAGTGCTACGTCACTTAAGATACTGAAAGAATAAAAATCCATGTTTCTTGTCGTATTTTTGTAAACAGTGCGCATATCTGGTGGCCTGGGTAATACGTCAGGAGTAATAATTACTTGTACTTTTCTCTTGTCTCTTCCCAGAAACGTGCAGATAAACAGCGATTTTGGGTGCGCACGACCATGATTGTCCTTAACAAAGTAAAGGCTGGTCTAAATTACACTTACAGTGAGCCGCTACGAGTATTCCAGGAACAAATAAAACGAAAATATCCGGTTAGCGACAATAGTCCGCTCGCAGTTACTTCCAATGTTTCTGAAGCCCTACTAGTGTTCTACTTTCAAGCTTCAAAGTATAACACAACTCCTGCAAGTCCTAAAAATCGTAAGTCGCTACAAACACACACTTGTATATGTTACACAATAAGAATATACGTGTAGCCACCAGTGTAAGACTTGCAGCTGTAAATGTAATTCCTCCCTGGTTATAGACCAATTTTGTGACACAAACTTACNAATAAGAATATACGTGTAGCCACCAGTGTAAGACTTGCAGCTGTAAATGTAATTCCTCCCTGGTTATAGACCAATTCTGTGACACAAACTTACAAACTTGCACAGTTATTTGTGTAACAGAAAAACCTCACAATATTGCTACGTGTTTTCTACTAACCAAGCACAGTAGAATCTTCGCCTTCAAATATATTTGAAATTAGAATTTGAAGACGAAATACGGACATCAAATTATTGCCTTACAGCAAGTTTTATCAATAGTCTTGAATGATTTTGGAAACGTGTAACACAGTCAGTTTTTTTTTCTATGAGGATCAGATCTGAATTTTTATTTGATAATTATATTTAAAGTGAGATACTTATGTATTTTTTCCATGCAGTTCATTACGGGAAGAAACTTAACAAATGTTGCGATTTGTTTTCACTTCTTTACTAAAACCAAATTTTATTTATCTACACATGTTTCCCGTACAACGAAATTAAATGCCTCTGAGTTCTTAATATTATGTGCAATATAAACTTAGAATACAATTCATACCCAGGGAGCTTCTATACAGATTAGTTATCTTCACAACCTTATTTTGTTTCCAGAAATTGTTGTTAGTTATTTTAAAGTTTCGTGAAGTCGGAAACGGCCATTCTTTGTCGTGCACGATTTTGATTGGCTGAGTACGTCAAGTATCAAAGAAATTTTAGAAAATGGTCCAGTATTCGAATTATTTATGAAAAATGGAAGCATGTAATTTTTTTTACAGCGTTTGTAATGTTTCAGTGACGTCATAAATGTCCAACTATATTTAACAAATATTATTGGAAATAGTTTGAAGGAAAAATTGGACTGTGTAACAGGGGCCCAAGACCTAGGGAAAAAATTGTTTACATGCGCATCTGTAATACATTTATATGAAATTTTTGAGCTTTATTTCAAGTTCACGTGTTTTTTCGTGGCTACGGCAATTCTTTATAATATTGAAAATTTTGGATATGTGTGGATAACAAAAACGATGCTGCAGATGTAAGACAGCAATTCATCTACTTGTCAAGAAACCAGTTTGTGGCAGTCAATGATTTTGAATATAAAGACAAATATAGGTTAACTAATAAAGAGTTGGTAAATGTTTTGGGCGACACAACCACGTTCCTTGGAAACAAAACTAACAGATTTTACACTTTGTCGGCAGAACACACACTACAAATTGGATTACATTATATCTGAAACGGCGGATAGTACCACGAATAAACAAAACAAAAAGCTATCGCAATATACAAAGTCATGAAGGTATGCTTGTTAAAATCGTTATCTAGTCTTGTAGAAACCTTATGCAGTTACAGAATTAGTATGGATTTTCACATGCCTTGTATCTGCGTGTGTTACGGGACTCGTTGCTACAAGGGGCCGCGGTGGTGTATTGGTCAGACTACACGCCTCTCGCCTGGGCGAAACGGGTTTGATTCCCCAACGGGGTCGCTTCCGTATTGTCGCATGCGGGAATCTTGCCGGGCGATTCCGCTGGTCAGCGGGTTTACTCGGGGGTCTCCCGTTTCCTCGGCCCATGCATTCCGGCACCGCTCCGTACTCACCTCACTTCACCTTCATCGGCTCTCAAGACCGAGCCGCCCAAATCTCTTCGCTCCACTCGCTGCTACGAGTATAGAAATCAACAAGTTGTAGACTTGACAGCTTGTAGGAATTTTATCATAAGCCCCCTCACTGATTTTTTTTGGCGCCACGCAGTGTTTTTTTTGTATTCGCTTTGCCGAACCTTTTCAAGGGCCACCATAAAAAACATTTTTAGTGAGGGGATGAGTGAGTGAAGAGGTTTGGGCGGCTCTTAACATCTACGTCTTGAGAGTTTAAATGAGGGAAGTAAGTATAGAGCGTTGTCGTAATGTAAGGGCGGAGTAAACAGGATATCCCCGAGAAAACCCGCCGACCAGCAACATTGTGCGGCACGATCCCCACGTGCGAAAACCCTGGTACGACCCCGCCGGGAATCGAACCCGTTTCGCCCAGGTGGGAGGCGAGTAGTCTAACCACTCCACCACCGTGGTCCCATAAATTTTTAGTGGCCACAAGTTTAGGGATGACAAGAAAAAAATTGCCCTCGCCAAAAAAATAATTTGGTGGGGTGAATACCAACGAAACACTTCGTGGCCGCCGCAATTTATATTTTTTTCGGTGTCGGTGGGGGTAAGGTTTAATTCTACTCAGGATAGGAACAAAACGAGTTTACTTATGGGAGAGTTTGGCATAAGGAAAATTTCTGCCGCTAGGTGCGCAATGTTCCAAAGACGTCACTTTTAATTAAAATTTTAAGCTACGTGAATTATAAAAGAGAAACATTTTACTTATTTACGAAGTCATTTTATATTAGATTTATAATTATTTCAATTATTTTGTTTATTTTTTAACGCAGTAAACAGAGAAAATCGGATACATGTGCGACACTAGCTCTTACTTAGTGGCGAAAACATTTAGTTGCCAAACTAAAATCATCGAGCTGCCCAACCATGGTAGAATAAACGTTAGCGGTGAGAAGGGGGCTGGCGGACTTTCGACTCCAGATTATCCCGCCCGCGCCAGCGCGCGCGCGCGCGCATGCGCGAGTGTGTTTACTCCCGCCGCCGCTCGGAGCGCCAGTGTCGGAGGCGCTCCACCCTATTCAGCATCTGCCACCCCTTCGCGGCTTTCAGTACGCAACAAGTGTCCGGCCCGCGAACACGACTCCTCGCGTGCGTGTGTCGGGCGGGATATTACGCGCGTCGAATCGGCTTCCGCGAAAAAAAAAAAAAAACCATCTCGAGTAAACGAAACGGTTGAAAAAAAAATTAGTAAACATTGGCCTTCCCGTTTTGCTGACGTCTTCCTCTTACGGTCTTTCGGGCAAGGAATTTACTTTACTAATAGTAAATAAACGTCGAATTTCAAGGGGAGAGAACTACCTATTTCGAGATCGGTGAATGAAATCGTCATTAATATAAGGTATTATGTTAACTGTTCTTCACAAACGTTAAAATGTTTTGAATCTCATTAAAAACCTCTTACAAGTACTTCTGAAGTAAACTTAACTTTACTAGACTATTTTTGTTTCGCTGTAATATATCTATTTCACCCCCTAGGCCTATCCTTTTTCCGACACCATCCCTTTTTTCGACACCATCCCTTTTTCTTTAAGACATCACTAAATCTTATTTGGATTCCATGAAATTAATGTATCGCCAATTATTTGATTTTTTGTTTATCCACCGAAATGGAAACATTTCATTGTCACTTTGAGATTATTGGTTAGTGACTACATTTAACTCTTCATTTGCTGTTACATCAAAAAAAAATAATATGTACATTATTTTATAGAAGGTAATTAAGTTTTTTACTTCCGAAAAATGACCGAAAATTCACACTTAAGCTCTGAGATTCATTTAATATTCAGGTATAATTTTCAAAATATGAATTTTGAATAGCAGTAAAAAAGTGTTAAAACTGAATACATTTTTTTGTCGTGTCCAACTAGCAACTCAAAAGTTGAAAGGGAAGATGTACTCACCTTTACTCTATACCTTTAAAATGATCTCACGTGGACATTTGTCGTTCATGGTAATAACAATTGGAAGTTTCATTTTTCATTTATGGTTATTAACGAGACTGCTCTATTTCGATTGTAGGTGAAAGTTTCACATGGTATCCATTTTTTTAATACTTAACTATGTGTCAGTATGATATTAATGCATTCCGGTCAATCTCTTAAAGCCTTCTCTTATATTTTGTAAGAGAATTTACATTTGATTGATATTCGTATTACAGGAATTAAATTATTTTGCAGTTCACATAATTTAAGAAAAACATATCGAAATAAACATAGAAAACCAATTACAGAATTACGCCTCATGTGCACCAGCTGTTACAACAAACAACGGCAGACGTCCACAAACAATCCATCGCACGGGAACTTGCCCTATTTGACTGTCCTCCAGACAGACTTCGCAACGGAAGCTGGCAGCAGGCGCGCGCGCTGTAAATTTTAAAACTATGAACTCGGTTTCAAATACGACAACAGTGTGGTGTTGGGGACCGCCCAGTAATGTTACCAGCTAAACCTGCAGCAAAATTTCCATACTTTTTAAGTACGGATTTAGTTTGCTAGAGGTTCGTGTCCCGCTATTATTAGGTTGTCACAACATTTTCAGCATCCTTGCAGTAAAGTGATCTGTGAAAACTTAATCAACACTTTCTGTGTTAATTTCTTAAATTGTATTATACCTTATACAGACTTACAGAGAATACAAAGATATGCAGCCCATCCCACGCAATTCCCCACTGAGGAGATAGATCTCAAATGAATTATCAACAAATATATTCTTGCTGACTGAAAAATAAACAAATAGTGTTTATGGTGATTAGTTTCTTTCGCTGAACATTTAGTGTAAACCGGTGAAGGCAACACGTTGCAATATTTTTTTTTTGCATGAATCTGACACCATTTGTGGGCCTTTTTTTTCGAGCAAAAGTGAGGAATAACTGACGTATTTATACCGAGGACAAATTAAAACTACTGTTAAGTTTGAAGGACTAAGGTTTTATTGTCTAGGTTATTCAGGAGTTCTTTTACGACTCAGAGTTTAAAGCCGACCTGAAATTGTTTCTAATATGCAGGATATATCTAAATTAAAACAACAAACTTCAGCGGCCATTTCGTCACTAAAAAATGTGAAAACGTATTCACGACTAATGGTCTAAAGAGAATCGTAAGGGCGGTACATGTCTTTGGAGTTAGACCCGAAGCACTAATTTATTAAAAATACTTGAGAAAGAATTCAAGATGGAACATTGAGTGTCTGGATGATGTGTAATGGAATCAACATATGTAAACTCCACAATACTTTTCTCTCACTGTCATCAAATTATTATATATAAATAATCACTATTGCTACCCTTACTTCGGCTTCATCTCCACGACGCTATATCTGTTTACTGTCATGCAGACATTCAGTGTTCAGTATTAAATAACTTCTTCAGTAATTGCAATTAACTAGTGCTTCAGGTCCAACTTAAAAGATTTGTACCGCCCTTACGTAGACCAGCGGCATCGTCCGGCACGATTCCCGCGTGAACGGTGCTTGTGAACTGCACGTGGTTTCCCCTTGGGTTGACTTGCTGTGGCATCAGGTGAAACACTCCGTTCGACACGTGGCACAACCGTTACTAAACCTACCGCAGAGGGGACCTCCTAAAATGTATTTTCAATATCTTCGCTTTGCTGTACGGCATTCTCATCCCCTGCTGACAAACTCGTGTAAGTCTGCAAGGAGTCAAAGAGAAAAACATATACTTTTGAAAAGTCACCCCACGCATAACGTGTTTCGTTTTTTCATAAATATGTCGAGTGCATAAAGCGTTTAATACATCTCACAGCATAAAAATATTTATTATTTTTGTATGATTGAATGTTTACTCATATTTTATTAGTACATTATAATATTACATTTTAAAATTAATATGAATAAAAACAGAGGCCAAATAGATGTGCTGGTAATGGCTAGTAAGAAAGAGTTCTCATGCAAATTAATACTAAACTGAGTTCCCACGAATACGGTGCGTTGTCCATTTGGTGTAATTTGCTATAATTGGCTAAGCTTTGTTTGCACGGAGCGGAGTAATAGCCTGAAATTGGAACTTTAGCAGGGCTTCAGAAAAGTTAGAAGCAACCATGAAATGGACTATAACGAGTAGTCTTGACGATTCATAACCTGCGGAAAACTGCCAACCTGTGAGTGAATCGGAGGAACAATGCTGAATGCTATTTTTATTTCTGCCTGCCGTAATCAAGATAGTGAGGGGACTGTCTAGTAAATATAATGTGAGCAAAACCAAAGTTTACGCTTTTGTACGTATTTCGGCAGGTAAGAGTTCCGGAAATACGACGCTCGCCCGCGAAAGGTAAAAATAAAACAATTGTCTACATCTTCCCTTTCTTTACATTTGTCCAATTAAATACATAAAAACCAGTGAAAATGGCAATAAATAAACTTTTTGCGTTTCCTCTGGCGCAGTTTCCTTTGGCCTCGGCTTTACCTCTTTTGCAGGAATTTCTCGGTTTGGCGTTTTAATTTCAGATTCATAGTAATGACTGACGATGTACGATTATATTTAATTTTCATTTCACGAATTGCTTAATACATTTGTGCTTAATTTTTCTTGTGCGTTATCTGCTACTTGTAAACGGCCATAAACATATTTGTATTTTATTAAGAAGTTCCTGCCATTTTGCACTGCGAAAATTAGATACGAAAGTATTAATTAAACAACTAGTAATTTGCAAAAAATTTTATATTCAAACATTTCCAATAATACTTCTGAAACTGAAATTATGACACGAAAACGAAGAATTTCTGCATAAAGGGCGAGGCCCAGCCTTAAACGGATTGATAATTGTACAAAGAGGCAACTGTGATTTAATTCACCGGTTTACATCGCGTGTAATAATGTCCTGCTGTTAAATGTGTAGTTTGCAATAAATTCATCTCCACGGAAATGCATGTTGCAGTCTTACGAGGGCCCGACACAATACTTCATTGCGACCAGAAGCGGCTTTGAGGCGTTTAACATGCTTTAAAAGCTGATATCAACCTTTGAAAAATGTCGCTGCTTCTACTCGCATAAATTTCAACAGGCACGTTGACAGGTACGCGCCCAGTTAAGTTGGTAACTACGGACGTCAAGTAGTTCCATACCTTACAGTCGAATTAAAAAAGTTAGTTAAACGCTTGTGAATACTTAAATTATTTACTTTGTTTACGGTTTTTTTCAGCACATAAGAGTTAGCAAAATTGTAAAAGATTTTTTTTTTTTTTTTCCAATTTTACTTGACCGACGCATGAATAAAGTGATAAGGCACGTGTCGGTGTTAATTCTACACGTGGCGGAAGAATACACACTGTGCATACAAGTAGATCTTAAGTACCTCATTCTAAAGTGCTCAGTTTACTGTGAACAGCCTATACTAGGGATTGCCCATGACTTTCTCGTTGAATAATTACGAAATATTAGTACCGAAGAAAAGCAACAGAAGTTAGTCTGGGAAGGAAATGGAAAAACCGTTTAAGAAAATCGACGGCCCGTGTGCTCGGGCATGATTGAGTATACGACCTGCTATATGCTAGTCAACCACGTCACTTGCTTACTGAATACGCTCCGCAACACACGAATAAAACTTGCCTTACACGAACATATATTCACGGGTTATTTAGTGTTAACAAATCACGTTTACTGCAGTGTACNCGAATAAAACTTGCCTTACACGAACATATATTCACGGGTTATTTAGTGTTAACAAATCACGTTTACTGCAGTGTACACACAACAGACATTCGAAATTTGAAAAAAGGAATATTTATATAAATCAGTGTACAAAACTTTTTGAAATAATCATAAAGAACAACTTGGTAAATATTTTGATTCCCTTTCTTTACATTTTACGTCGTTAAACTGCAGTTTTTAAGTGTGGTAAGAGATCATTTTAAAGAGCCGGAGACAATCACTATAGGCTATCGGATTCTCCCATTTCCTGATGATTTATGTTTATGTAAAGTAACATTTCCACAATTGTACTGTAAAATTTATTTGACTTACTCGGCGATACAGTTATTAAAAACCGAACTATATACTTAAAATGTTGTGACCAATATCAAAAGGTAAATTTTTTAAATAGGTTCCTGCATTTTTACAAATATAAAATAACATTGTAGAATTAAGTACAAAAATATTAAACAACTCTAAAATATAAATTTTGCGNCAAAAAATATTAAACAACTCTAAAATATAAATTTTGCGTTGCCGTCGTCATAAATTCTCAATAGTTATCCTTAATCTGAAGCTGTGACAAAAAAAAAACTAAGAATGTACGTATAAGAGGTAAAGAGCAATGCCAAAGTAACTATGCGAAATAGGTTTCTTAAGCGTGGCACGTTTGCAGAATTGGTAACAGTTATTTTTAGAGTTTGCTGTAATTATTACGAGCAAACCAACTGGCTCGAAGCACACAACGTAGTTTCTTAACCACGGTCTTCCTCGCCGTTCATCGATTTCGATTGATCGCCCACCTACTTGTAGCTTACATGTGTATGGATTGCCGGCGCCGTTCAGGTCATTAGCATATCGGAATTCCTCCATATGAGAACGGAGTGACGGATCTGCGTGTTTCATCCCACCGATTCCCGTGACGGTAGCGCAGATGTGGTAAGGTTTAGTTCAGAAGGCTTGCATGCCCTTGCAGATTTTCCGCGTTGAATGATGGGTTCAATCACGCTCGATAAAAAACTGAGAGAAAAAAAATTAGTGAGCTTGCCTCTCAGCAAAACACGATTCACGAAATTTCGTAGTTGTGAAAAATNCGAATAAAACTTGCCTTACACGAACATATATTCACGGGTTATTTAGTGTTAACAAATCACGTTTACTGCAGTGTATAAACAACAGACATTCGAAATTTGAAAAAAGGAATATTTATATAAATCAATGTACAAACCTTTTTGCAATAATCATAATGAATAACTTGGTAAACATTCTGATTCCCTTTGTTTACATCTTACGTCGTTAAACTACAGTTTTTAAGTGTGGTAAGATATAATTTTAAAGAGCCGGAGACAATCACTATAGGCTATCGGATTCTCCCATTTCCTGCTGATTTATGTTTTTGTAAAGTAACATTTCCACAATTCTACTGTAAAATTTATTTGACTTACTCGGCGATACAGTTAATAAAAACCGAACTATCTACTTAAAATGTTGTGACCAATATCAAAAGGTAAATTTTATAAATAGATTCCTGCATTTTTACAAATATCAAATAACATTGTACAATTCAGTACAAAAAATATTAAACAACTCTAAAATATAAATTTTGCGTTGCCGTCGTCATAAATTCTCAATAGTTATCCTTAATCTGAAGCTGTGACAAAAAAAAAACTAAGAATGTACGTATAAGAGGTAAAGAGCAATGCCAAAGTAACTATGCGAAATAGGTTTCTTAAGCGTGGCACGTTTGCAGAATTGGTAACAGTTATTTTTAGAGTTTGCTGTAATTATTACGAGCAAACCAACTGGCTCGAAGCACACAACGTAGTTTCTTAACCACGGTCTTCCTCGCCGTTCATCGATTTCGATTGATCGCCCACCTACTTGTAGCTTACATGTGTATGGATTGCCGGCGCCGTTCAGGTCATTAGCATATCGGAATTCCTCCCAATGAGAACGGAGTGACGGATCTGCGTGTTTCATCCCACCGATTCCCGTGACGGTAGCGCAGATGTGGTAAGGTTTAGTTCAGAAGGCTTGCATGCCCTTGCAGATTTTCCGCGTTGAATGATGGGTTCAATCACGCTCGATAAGAAACTGAGAGAAAAAAAATTAGTGAGCTTGCCTCTCAGCAAAACACGATTCACGAAATTTCGTAGTTGTGAAAAATNAAACTGAGAGAAAAAAAATTAGTGAGCTTGCCTCTCAGCAAAACACGATTCACGAAATTTCGTAGTTGTGAAAAATTGGTTTTCGTGCATTTGTCGTTTTGTACTTTCGTTTCATCTGCCGTGAAATTTTTTTCAAAAACTCTACATGTCGATAAAACAGAGACTGAAGAAGGAGAGGCGCAAAAATTCCTTGAAAGCAATTTAAAAAAACATAATACCCGAAAATGGTTATTCCTATAGGAAGATAGGTCCTATTTTGTATCTAACTATGTCCTTTTGGTCTGAAAACCAAATACAACAATTTTATTTTAAGAGAACTCACTGAACATTTTTCGGTTGATATGTTTTAGTATTCACTTTTTGCAGTTACTCTCATAATATATCAATATATATATATATATTTAGTTTTATATCTTAATATTTAATTCTTACAGAAAGACAGCTAGGTATACGTATGAAGAAAAATATGAAATGTAAATACTGTCACTGAAAACTCACTCACAAAACTTTCCCATTATGTACGCAATGTTCGCAAACCGAATTTTAAATGGGCAGCGAAAAAACTGCATAAATACAAATTTTGATTGACGAGCAGAGTAATTAAACGAATAAATCAGACAACCTATGAATTTAGAAGAGTAGAATAATTATGTGAAGTTTTGGGCAAAGTCATCGGGGATAGGAGCCACGTGCCGGCCGGCCGCCATGTTGTGACGTCACCCGACCACCATTTGTTGAATGTCGGTGACCTTGACCCGTTACCTCAACATTAACCCCGTGCCCGTAACTTTTAATCATCTTGAAACGAAAAAAAAAAATCCAAGAAATAGAAGGAAAATTTCAAATCCCAAAAAAAAAAATATTACTTAAAGATGTACATGTAGGAGGCCCGGAGTTCGATAGCAGGTGGATCGACTAAGCTCCCGACACGATCGACCCTAACCAGGTCGGCCGGTGTTCATCTCGTCAGCCATGTTTTAGATGTTAATGACCTTCACTTTGACCTTGACCATGGATAACCTTGAAGGCAAAAAATTCGCTAAACCGTTTTAAAAATTTCTAAAAAAACTTTTACACTTGACTCAAGACCCAAGACTCAAGATCCTTGACTGAAGACACTTGAGTCAAGACTCATGACCCAAGACTCACGACCCAAGACATAAGACCCAAGACGTTAGACCCAAGATGTAAGACCTTAGACTTGCGACCCAAGACTTAAGATGTAAGATAATAGACCCAATACTTAGACTCAAGACCCTTGAACCAAGAACCTTGACCCAAGTCCCAAGGCTTAAGTCCCAAGACTCAATACACAAGTCCCAAGTCCCGAGACCCAATCCTTAAGACTCAATCCCCAAGACTCAGTACCCAAGGTTTTAGACCAAAGACTTAAAGGATTTTCTACTAGTCGCAATAACAGCTAAAATTAAAGTCGATGACTGCACGGTTTTGTGTGAATTGCATAGCTAAGAAAATATCAACTGTACATGTATGATACATGTTTCTCTAGCCACTGCTCTGCCGGCAAAATTCTTGGACAGCGCCGTGTCATTTTAGTTTTAGCTGTAATACAAGCCATATGTAATTTGGCTTTCACATAAAGCGTCGATTCCTGCATGAAAACTGATCGGACGTAAGATCACACCTCTTAATATTCTTGCTTACAGTCGTTACATCGCTTACCCTCAATCCCCATATCCTCTTCATCCTTCCCTGCCAACATTTCCGGTTGTAATTTCAACACCCTTGTTTGTTTTGCTACTGTTATAGACTCTAACAAAAAATCGAACATGCAAGTTGTTTTTTGTGAACATTTTCATGTTGCAGTGGTTTGTTTGCAAACAGCAATACCCAGCAATTGGCAAAGAACAGCTGTTCTGAAGACGTAAATGCTCTATACGCGGTTCAATGACCCTTGCACCTTAGACTTAAGTGGGTACTAAAGAGTATAATTCGTCTCTTTGGTATTAAATAGAAGAGCGAAATATGACATCATGAATTGTAACCATTTTTAAACAAGACTAAACAAGCTACTGGCATCTGGCAGACTAAATAAAACAAGAGATCGCTTTCCCGCTTTCCAATAGGCACGCAGCCAGCCATGTGCTTAGTTTGAAAATCTGTACGCAAAACTAACTTCTATGGCACGATAACGTTGTCAAAACACTTTGGCTAAACTCTTAGGCCAATAGGTCTTAAATCTATTGCACTAATCTGCCGTATTAGAATTAAATTAAAATTGGCAATTCATTGTATGTATGTTCTGTTGGTGGTAAATTATGTCTTCATTCTAGTGAACTTGTTATATGTTATCTACAGATGGTTTGTCGTATTGATGATATTCTTTCTCATAAGATTATAATAAATATTATTATTCTTATTGTCGAAATAATAGCTCCTATAGATGATACAATATTTCAAGTTGTAAATATGTATGTATAATCTGAATATCGTCGAGGTATTCCTGCTAACCCTAAAATATGATGTGGAAAGAATGTTAACGCATGGCGTTGTTGTTTACGTTTTTCACGTGACCTAAAAAACAAAACAAGTATTTTATCATCGGCGCAACTAATCAAACCTAACCGGTTCTACTTAAACCGGGAACTCTGTATGAGTCAAGAATTTTTAGTATCAACCTAGGGCTCACAGACGAATCGTGACGTTCAAGGATCGTGATGTCCGAAAATTTACGACGAGCCTGATTACTATCGCGACAGAGACTGTTATGCTTGAAAGTGATAAAAATGCCAACTAGTAGCAAATAACTCATGGCCAGGAGTTGCAGTCAAACCACGGTGACCAGGACAAAAAAAAAATCGTGAGGATAAAAAACTTATTATTGAAAGAAAAGTAATGTGTGCGAGACGACCAACAATAATTTCCAATACTAATGTCTTCATATTCGACCCACTTTCATCTTCCCTCTACCATAATTATTCTGGAAACCAGATCTACCCACATTCCACGCCTGTGATCTATTTACGATTATTAATGGAATCTCGTAATTGGCACCCTTCATCTTTACATTGTCTAAAGAGGATGACTAAACCACATGTGATAAACATTTTCGAAACATTACAGAAGTACATTTGTTAAATGTTTACATCCTAATAGCAGACGAGTTTAAAGATAAATATACACTTAGCACCCAAACCAAGAGACAAAGTTCGTTCTCACTCTACGTTACGCCGTGAAAGAAAGAAATTAATATAAAACCTTCTTGTAATTATTTCTTGGGGACCCAAAAAAAAAAATAATTTTTGTTAGTGTTGGAGATATGGTGAAATTTTTTAACAATCGTATCTTATGCATGTTACATGATCTTCCATTTGTGGGGTAATTTAAAAATCATTAATTTTTTAGTGCCTGTTGTATTGATATTAATATTTTAACGCATTTAGAAATAATTCTTTAAATTTTATGTCGTATTCTTTAATCGTAAGATTATTGTTTGAGTGGTAACTTAATGCGTAATAGTTCATTATTTTTTTACACGTGTAGGTTTATTTCTTGTAACATAGAATATAGACTCTTTGAAGAGGTACTGAAAAACGCACCAGAAAATAATTTCTTTACGGGCTATATGTGCATTAATAATAGGCAAGTAATTACTTGAAGTTAATGATGAAGCGTAAACTTATTAATCTGTTTTGTAAATATACCAAATAACCGACTCAGGTTTAATTATTTTTTTTTTTTTAACAAAAATTACGTTTTGATTAATTTTCCGAAAAAATAAATAATTTAATATTTACTATGTTTAACTTTTTGTGGTATCTTGATGAGTTTATAGGGCACTTATAAAATTAATTATTGGCAAAAACACTTTTATATACAAGGAAGGCGTTTAATTTACAGGAGGTTGGGAAGTATGCGTCCCTAGTAACTGACTAGGCACACAGGAAGTTCTGTTGCCACCTGTGCGACAATCTGCCAAACAGAAAAGTATACTACTGCGTAAATACTTGGCAAATCGATAGCAGCAGAGAGCAAGATCACCTAACGTAAGTTTATCAGATTTTTCGTTCTTGCAGGAAGTGGACTCCTTGGATGAGTTGAGAGTTTTCGGCCGCCATTAACAACGAGGTCCTGAGAGCCACTGAGGATGAAATGAGGTGAGAATGGAGCAGCGCTGGAATGCAAGGGCGGGAGAAACGTGAGATCTCCGATGAAACCCCGCCGACCAGCGGCATCGTCCGGCACGATTCCCACTTGCGAATATCCGTGAGTGACCCGGCCGGGGATTGAACCCGATTCGCCTCGGTGGGAGGCGAGCAGTCTAACCGCTCAGCCACCGCGGCCCCCGACTCCTTGAAGTTCACGCAGGATGGTTGGGTACGAAACATCGAAAATCGTAGATTTAATTTTAAGATTTTATTCTAACGAGTTCTCAAAGTATGCTGTTTATAAAACTTTGTTTCCTTATCCTGCGAGCAATACTAAGAACCAGCACTAAAATGGCCAATGTTTCATTGGTGTTTTATAGAATTAGGGTAAATGTATCTATAATAAAGATATATTTTCACTTGCATACATGTAATTGAACTCTCAAAAGATTTTACGTTTTACACATTATTGTACTACGTACAAAAACGCTTAAAATTATACAAAAAAAAAAACAAATTATATGTTTGTAACAATGTAAATTCAGTTATGAGATTACAATTATTTTTGCGTAACTTGAANGAACCAGCACTAAAATGGCCAATGTTTCATTGGTGTTTTATAGAATTAGGGTAAATGTATCTATAATAAAGATATATTTTCACTTGCATACAGGTAATTGAACTCTCAAAAGATTTTACGTTTTACACATTATTGTACTACGTACAATTACGCTTAAAATTATACAAAAAAAAAAAACAAATTATATGTTTGTAACAATGTAAATTCAGTTATGAGATTACAATTATTTTTGCGTAACTTGAACAAGAAATATTTTATTTTTATTATACTATCTTCTGAATATCTATAATCAGCCACCAGTGTTTGATTTTTCTGGCCCTCGTGACCCTTGTAAATTCAATGATCATAAAAATCGTTCTAGCGTAGCATAAGATTGTAGAATGATTCAGGTGAGTCGGGTACACGGGGCTGGGTATCCAGAGCCGACATCATGCTCTGTCATACCCGTCGGACGACGGCCATATTGTCCACCATTTTGGATCTGACCGACCTTCACCCATGACGTTGACCTATGCCCGTGACCTTGAATGACCTTGAAACCGAAAAAATTCCAAAATATTGTATAAAAATTATAAAAGCCCAAAAAATTTTCTAAAATTAAAAACAAATTAAATTAATATTTGAAAATTTTTAAGATATACATGTAGGAGGTGCGAGGTTCAATGTCAGGTGGATTGAGTACGCTCCTCACATGAGCAGCCCTCGCCACATCGACAAGTCCATCTCATCAGCCATGTTAAATGTCGGTGACCTTGACATTTGACCGTAACCCCAGCATCGGTCTGATAGTATCCGGTTTCGTAACGTCGATATCTTCGCTGCATCTGAAGACACTCTTCAGAGTATTGGGATTCCCATGTAGTGGGACAGAGGATATTCAATGTACCTTGGAATGCCGTCTGTTTCATAACAGCCTACGGGCAATGTTACTTTATTGTAGACATTACCACTTTTTACGAGGTATATAGTACAGTTTTTTGTCATCGACTTTCGGTATCGCATTGTAGGTATGAAAATCGACAAGGATCGTGCACCATTCCCCCTCCAGGTCGAGCGGCGGAAAGTGTTTAGCACGCAGCTCGGAGCTACGCCCCATCAAGTTAAGCGTTATCTACATGACTGATTGTTTCCCGTCGAAGTACAGTCATTTTATACAGTTACTTGTATGAACGAACCAGGTAACTAAGACACAAATGTCCGCAGTACCAAGTGTTAGGCATCTGGTCTATCTCGTAGTTGTAATTCAGCTTCGTTCCTTTCAGGCACCGTCGAAGTTCAGGTAAAGGTTGCAAATTTCCAAACTGTCATAATAGTCTGCATGTTTGCCTTGTTTCATGTAAGCCGCCCAGCGCGTAACGTGCCCGGCTGTCATGTCCATATTAATTATGGCGCATTCATTACATTTTGGTTTCTGTGGCATTTCGTCTCTCATGAACACTCCCCGTCCATGGCCACCATATCGCGGACGATCTCAGTCTTCACACGCTCCATCTTCGCCCGGAGTTCGGACAGGTAGTTCTGAAAGAATGTGGTTTGTTCGGTCAACATACTGGTCAATTCCGTGATGATATTACCAATTTCAAGGACGAAATGTTTAGTTACAGCACCCTCTGATCGTTCGGGTTAGCCAACATTTCGAATTATTTTTCTACCAGCATCACAAGTTCCGTTATTTGTTGTTACGAGACAAACTCCATCTCCGTCTTTGTGAAGACGCAGCTCGAGGCTACTTTGCCCGAATTTCGATATTCTGTAACTCATTCTCGATGGTCGGCGATGAACTGATCGAATCCCTGTTGGCAACTCCCATTATAGAGGGGCCAGTCCTCAAAGTTCGTCGAAAATACGTATTTCTCTTTCCAGCACAAGGCACACACTCTTGAAATCTTATAGCGTCATGTACTTACTGAACACGCCGCAAATTCAAATCGTCCATTCGAAACAGCACCAACATGTTTGCATTGTCGCGAAGCAGTTGTTTGGTCACACGGGAATAAGTCTGGCCGAGGTACATATGATTAACAATTGTGTGCCGTCCCATGCTAAAGTACTCCTGGATGCATCATTTTTTCTCACTCGTAATGTTATCAAAGACAAATATCAAGTATGGTAGTGTTTCACTCGGTGGTACGATGACTTCGTTATGACTGCAAGGGAAATTACCCACACCATCCACGGACAGCAGTACTTGTGCAAGTCATTGGTATTTCGGTTGCTGGAGCGATTTTTAATATAGATACACGTTCTCGAAACGAAGGCCTTCTCTTCTTCCATCAGGCTCAGTAGAACACATATTTTCCCGCAATTTGATGGTCTTGTGATGATGCAGCGCACTGTATTCGAAAATAGGCTTCCATTTCTCGATTCGTGAGAGATAGCTTCATCTTCAGCATGAATGCATATAGGTAGAGAAACATCTAGTTTGATAATACTATCTTGCGGTGCATGCGGTGCTAACTGCGGTGTGTGTGGTGCTATCTGCGGTGCATGTGGTGCTAACTGCGGTGCATGTGGTGCTAACTGCGGTGCGTGTGGTGCTAACTGCGGTGTGTGAAGTGCTATCTGCGGTGGCAACTGCGATGCTAACTGTGGTGCATGCAGTGCTAACTGTGGTGTGAGAGGTGCTATCTGCGGTGTGAGGGCTGCTATCTGCGGTGTGAGGGGTGCTAACTGCGGTGCATGTGGTGCTAACTGCGGTGCATGTGGTGCTAACCATGGTGCATGCGGTGCTAACTGCGGTGTGTGTGTTGTTAACTGTGATGCATGTGGTACTAACTGCAGTGCATGCAGTTCTAACTGCGGTGCTGATTGCAGTTGTAGAGAACCAGTGCTACGAGTTTTAGAATGTCTCCTCAAAATATCACCCCACGTAAACTGCCTCTGGCAGATTATGCGTTCAAAGGTCACACTTGAACTTTTCATTCTGCAAGTCGTTATTTCATGTCGACGCACGCTGCGCAGAGCTGATAAAACTTTATGGTGATTCACATAATCAAGTGCGCGACAGGTCAGAACTTTACTGGGCTTTCCCACTAAAGAACGTGCAGCTGATGCGCAAATGGTGTGCCTCGTACTTGGATTAGACACAAAACCACCTGATCTTCTCGAAATGAGGGAGAATTTAGTTTTTTGTGTTGTGGCACGGCACACCTGATCGACATCCGTATTATATATAAGTGGGAAAGATCAACGAGCTAGTTTAGTTGACACCTAGAGGTCTGATCGTCACTATGATTCCATTGTGCCCTAAGAACATTTATGCAAGCACCAAGCCAGTCTACAGTAGCGTGGAGTATAGTTTCATCGCAGAAGATGGATATCTGCGTACCTACACCGAGACCTGCAGTGGTAGCGACATGCAGCACTGGCGATTCGCACATTTTCCAATCATCTACGAACAAACGCAGTTTCAATTGGACTATCCGGGAGCATCGGCCTGCGTCGTGTGTCACATGAGGCCGCAGACGCAGCTTCCCTGCACCGTGGACCAATCATTGCCTCGGCACAAACTCATGCTACCATCCACGTGCCAGACTGTTCCATGGATTCGCTCCAGGTGGGTCACGAACCATCGGTCCACTCCTTGCAACCTGGGTTCAAGAAGGATGATGCCAGTCAGACGACCAGACGCCGCCGAGTGCATCGCTGACGCCAGGCATTGGCACACCGACTGGCATACGCCCAGTAAATTTGGTAACTACGGAGGGAAAGTAGTTCCAGGACATGACGTTGAACTAAATTATTTAAGTAAACATTTGTGAGTAACGAAATTATTTATTTTGCTTTCTCTTTCTTGTAATGAAAATTAGTGCAAGAATGTGATAATTTGTCGATATATACATTCCTAACAATTTCACAGTTTCACTTGACTGGCGTATTAATAAAGTGATCAGGCCCATGGCAATATTAATAACACATATGGTGGAAGAATACACAATTCGCATACAAGTAGATCCTACGCAGGGCTTTCAAAAGTGCTTAGTTTACTGCGAACAGCCTATACAGGGGCAAGACCAGAAGTTATACCGAAGCTGTAACAGCCTTTTTACTTACTTATCAGTGACTGGTATTTCACTGTATGATGATATAACTGAATCGGGTTTCGAGTGTATTACTACCCTACAGAAGAAACCGACAGTGAATTAATGACGAACATCTTCCGTATTTCTGTCGGAAAATTCCTCTCTCTCTAATGGAATAATTTTCTGCCCTGGAGGCTTTACCTCTGTTCAAAGAAACCCCAGACCGGAGCTCTGCTCACGAGAGAACCGCTAATTTCATTAGCCCGAGCTGGCTTTCCTTCAACTGGGCCGAATCGTCGTCTTGAATTAAACTTTGTAATTTCATTACGGCGTCAACTGTCCGCGCTGCCGAGACAGTAATGGAATTTTGTCAGGTGCAGAAGAATCGTGTTCTCTACTTTGGGAGTCATCAAAAATGGCGGCGCTTCCATGGTTACTTCTCGGTGTCGCCAATTTACCATTATTTAAATATGTAATTTTTGTAATATTTATTGTTTCTAGAAAAAAATATACTCAGGGACGTATATAAAGATGTGATGACATGAGTAAGTAATATTAAAAATTACGTTATATATTAGCGAACCAGCCCGGTTTCGCCCGGGTACAATTGAGTTTTACAGTGATACACTAGTAAATCAATTGAGAAAAAAACAATTAATTTTTGTGAAAATAGAATTATAAAATTATACTATGTTAACCTAGGTTTTTAACTGATTACGGAAGCCCAAAAGGAAAGAAATATTTTTTACCTGATAGCCAACAATTAGAGTATTGTTTTTGGAGTGTATCTGTGCAACTATCGCGTAGTAACCACATTTACGCTTTCGATGTATGAAAATCAAAACGTGATTTTCATGAAGTTGTAGCTTTAGATATAAGTGTACCTAGGTACTACTTTTTGCGCTTGGATGAGGGATCTTAATCGATCACCAAAGCTAAGCAACGTTCCCAGCAGCACACATTTAGATGGGTTACCTTTTAGTGGCATAACATCTGAGCACTTCCGGGCTTCGGAGGACACTTTAAATATTCGGTTCCGGTTGTTATCGATTGATAGTAGTCGTTAAGCCATTTCAGAGGTCCTTGGGCGGCCTGATAAACTCTGACACCAGAGGAAAGAAATATTTCGGTCACGTTCCCAGCCGTTGCAGAATTACGTTTTTTGTTATTCCAAAGGAACCGTACACTTTTCTGGGATAAAAAGTATCCTATGTCCTATTCCAGGACCTAAAACACCTACATACCAAGTTTCATCAAAATCCGGTCAGCCGTTATGGGGCTGAGTGGAAAAAATACACACACACACATACACATCAGACTTTCACATTTATAATATTAAGTAGGACGCTTTGCTCTACTCTATATTGTTATTAATGTCGGTTCACCTTTCATAGCTATATGAAAAAGGAACTATAATATATGCGTCCTTAACTTTTTCTCACAAATGATACTTCTTCGCAACTTACACACCGCAACAAATCCCATATTATATTAAAACTCTTTACTTATATCCGCGCATCTTAATACTAGCACTATTCATCTCGTTAGGTATTACATTTAGGTTCTATGGAATATGTGCTTTCATAACTTGGAAATTAATCAAGATGCTGCCATACAACTGAATAGTACATTAAAAATTAGGAATTACTTTTTCTTGTTTGTTATTTCTAAATGTACTGTTTTAATACACAGCTGAAATCGCTGGTTATAATCGCTGATGTATGATGTAATGTTATTCAAAAATTCGCATACACACGGAACCTTTCATTTATATAACTGTAGTGTATTTTTTATACTTCTCGCAGATGAATATAGAGTTTATGTTATCGGATACATTTTATTTTTTATGTGTTTAGTTTAAGCGAATATTTACAAGTTTTCCAAAATTTTTCAGGGGGGCTTTACGCTAAAGAAATAAATTATTTATAAATAATCTAAGTAAATGTAGTGATATGAAATATTCCAGTTGCATATTTATTGAATATTAGTAGGTTGTAAACACATTCTTCGTGTGAAAACGCTTGTGCAATCCACTGCATTACGTAGCTCGGATTTGGAGCATCAACTTCGGATTAAATCAGTCTTATAATTCAAATGGAAGGGTTTACTAAACTAAAATACTTACAGGGCCGTTATGTGTAAAATATGTGATAAAGCCACATAAAATATTTGAGTTTACATGGCCAACCGTAGCGCTACTTGTGTGAAGAATTTGATGAAAATAGGTTGTTTGATCCCTGAGATATGGTATAAAAAACTCTTATTTTCTTATTTGATGCTATTGAACACAATTGCCAGAAAAATAGACTTCATAGACGATAAATCTAATGTATGCTGTCTAACTACAAATTTTGGTAGAATTTGGTAAAATTGTTTAATATATATGTCAAACTTACCTAAATGATTTATGAAGCTGCTATTTTGAACATCGTTGTCTGACCCATTTAAATCATGAAAGATTGAATTGCCTTCTGTAGCATTTATGGTGTGCACAATTTGGTACAAAACTATTTGAAATGTTCCAGTGTAACATTTGGTTGGAATCGGTTGATTGGTCCTCGAGACATGGCATAAAACCTATATAATTGCACGTGGCGATCTTCATAAATGGAGGACAACAAAGAGATGCAGTAGCAATTTCGATGATAGTGTACTGCCAAAATAAAAAGTTAAGTTAAAGTAGATTACATAATTTCGTAGATATCGCCCACAAATCTAAAATGATTCTATCTATAGCCGCCATTCTTAAAATAAGTGTGTCCAAATTTTTTAATGATACATTTAATATTATGGCCTACCACAGAACAGCATCTTCGTCAAATTTTGCAAGAATGGATTGATTGTTTCTCGAGATACGAATTAAATCATTATTTGTTATTGGTATGGCTATCTTACAAAATGGCAGATAAATGAGGCTCTGCATAGACAAATTTGATCGCTGTACTAGGTACTGCCAGCATACAAAATTAAGTTGGAAGTTGTTTCGCTATTAAAATATACTGAGCTAAGATATTAATATTGCCACCCTTTTGAAAATAAGTGCCTGACCTACATAAAACATGCCAGTTTGCACCACCTGCTGCAGTACTATTTGTTTGCCAAATTTGGAAGTAATATGTCAATTGTTTGCAGAGGTATGAAAAAAAAACTATTTACCCACATGACGCTATCTTACAAAATGGAGGACAAAATATGCTTACTGCACATACAGTTGATAGTTGCGATATATACTGCCTGAAATCTGCTTAACATGCATGATTTTGAGTCAACAGCGAGAAAGTTAGGAGCGAATCCCCCATGTATCCTGGTCCAAGAAGAATAGGTTGCTCACTTGGGTAACAAACAAAGACCAGGTACGCTGAAAATTAGGCATATTGTGTTCATGGTAAGATGAGCACTTTTAAAACCCTGCTTAAAATCTATTTGTATGCATATTGTGTATTCTTCTGTCATATGTAAAATTAACATTGCAATGGGTCTCAACACTTTATCCATAAGAAACTATGATACTATTATATAGGTAAATATTTTACATATTTGCTAATTCTTACCCCTATGCATAAAAAAGAGAATGTTAACGAAATAATTTGTGTTCACAAATTTTTACGTAATGCTTTTAATTCAACGTTAAAACATGGAACTACTTTCCCGCCGGTATTACCAACTTCACTGGGCTGTAAGTGTGCTCGTTAAAATATACGCAGGTATGGCCAGTGACATTTTTCAAAAGTTGATTTCAAAAGTGCACACCTTGGCGTGAACAGCTTTTAGGAGAGTGCAGTTCAAACGCCCAGGTCCTGAAAATCACCTGTCCCGCCTCACGTCGCATCGTCGGCACCAGTCTATCGCCCAGGCGAAGCACACAGATCTGAGCACATTCGTCGGCAAACATTACTTTCTTGCGACATTAAGGGGCTCGTCTGGCTGTCGCTTGAAGCGCTTTGCAGAGTGTTTCAAATCCAGTGTTTTTTCTACGAAACTACAAGACGTGCGCCCGATCTGCTGATCTACGAAAGGAACACGGTGCTCGTCAAACTACTTTCAAAACATCGCGCACATTATAAGCACAATTCCGGAGCACTCCAGGATCACTAAATGAACGGATTTTTCAAACTGGTGACATTTTCCTCAATTTTAATATGTTTTTAGAATGTATACATATTTGTAGTGCTTAAGTATTCTGACCACATCAATACATAACACGTTATAAGCTGTGTTCCTTTGTTATATACCTGTGTGGTTTATGTGAGCCTTGTAAATTGTGAAACTTAGTACCTTTGGTACCATTCGCGGGCCACCTTTGGATCGCTATGTTCTAAATATGGCCAACGTAAAACATTTTACAAAAAAGTTAAAAAAATCTTGGAAAATTAAAAAAAATTACATTCATTGTGGTTGCTTGTAGGTAGGTCTGGGTTTAAGTATACCTTCCCAAAATTTTAAAATTTTAACTCGCACCAGGCAATTTTTAAAATTCTGCAAACGTTAACTAAGGTTACCAATGGTACAACTATCTTATACATGTTATGGAAATATCTCGGCTCTAAGGAACTTCTCCTAAAAAATTCTTGAAGAATACAATTTGTTTGAAATGCCTATCTATAAAATTAGCGCACTGAGCCGAAATTTCCTTGACATGGGATTTCCTATTTAAATTTCGCAGCTGCCAGCCGGTAGGCGGTGCCCTTAATATTTGCCTCTGCACACGTTCCGCCGGTTCTGCTCCGCACGGGGCTTCGGTGAAAGTTTAAAGAGCAAAGGTAGAGCGCGCGTACTCGCAGTGTGTGCTCAGCACTGCTTGCTGTCGGCCGTGATCGCTTCTTTGCCTAAGGGCGCCGCCAACCCAGAGCTTGAACTGCGTTGCAGAGTGTTTTAAACTCCTCGTTGTTTTTTTTTTTAAATCAAACTACTAACTAAACGCTTTCCCATTAAACCAATGTACGAAAAGAGAACCACACTTCAGACGAGGTACGTGTAACACTCTCAATCAATACGTGATGCACATTATAAATTGTATTCGTGAGCACTCCAACATAGCTTAAAAAAAAACTTTTTCATACTGCTGTATGTCGTGACGTACTGGTCGAAAACACGCAAAACTATTACAGGGACCTGCATTGAACTTTGCTACGTACTTTCCTACAATAAAATGACAGGGTCTCCGCTTAAAGTCCCATAGGTACACTATGCGCGGTGGAAACACTGCACGCCAGTTCAACGACTCGAGCGTAGGCCTTGGAAAGTCTACTGTTGCGTGCCCTCACACTGACACGCATGGGACACCTGGCGCTTAAAGCAGGGGCCAAGGCGGCTACCACTAGCTTCACACGAGAAGTTTGAGTGTTTTCTGAAAGAGACGAAGAAGTCAGATGTGATAGAACCATCAGTCAGCCCACGGTCTTCTCCCATTCCGCTTATTAAAAAGAAAGATGGCACCATTGGGATTTTGTATGGTTACTGATAGCACGATAATGCGACCTTGTCCATTCCCAGGGATAGGCAACACACTGAACAACCTAGCAGGTTCACAGTGGTTTTCTACCTTGGACATAAATAGCTAGTACTGGCGATGTGAGGTGGCCCCAGGAGAAAAAGGAAAAGACTGCCTTTCATGTCCAAGGGAAAAGACCCTGGATATTCAAACAGGGAGGGCATTTGAAGAGAACCTCACACTCCTAGATTCAGCGTGTTCAGAAAGTAGCCATAGCCAACCTGAAACTGGTACCTAAGTAATACCACCTTTTACAAAAAAAAGAAATTCTTGGGACATGTAGTTTTGGCCCATGCCCTGAGCTTGCTTCTGGGCCTCAAACGCGCTAAACAGCTCCAGGTAGGTGGCTACCTTAAGCGACGAGCGTGGTTTGCCCTAGTGAGGTTACTCCTGACACAGACTGGGAAGATTAATGTTAGAAGTTTGGCAACCAAAAAAGTTTCGCCACTAGTTAAGAGTTAGTGCCAGCAATTTACCAGATGTTCTCTATTTTCTACGTTAAAAAAAGGAAGGATAATTGTAATGATCATAAATCAAATATAAAATAACTTCGTAACTAAGTAAAATCTTTCCCTTTCACGTGGCTTAAAATTTTAATTAAACGTTTACTTTTTGGAACATTGTGCACCTAGTGGCGGGGATTTTCCTTATCCCAAACTCTCCCATGAGAAATCACGTTTTGTTCCTAACCTGAGTAGAATGAATCTCAGCCCTAGCTTCGGCAGGGATGGTGGCTGTCGTACGAAATGTGTCCCGTGAAGTTCATTTTTAAGTTGATAGAGGCGCTTAAGTGCAACGCCAACCTGGCACTGGTTAGCGCGTTTGAGACCGAGAAGCGCCGGAGCGATAAGGGCTACACTGCCACGTGCATCAACTGTGCCATCGCCGCTAAGCGCAAGGCTCCGAACTGACGCGCTGTGTTCTCGTAGTACTGCGCGTACCCATGGGACTTTTACGATAACCTTGTCATTATATTGATGGGAAGTCTGTGCAAGGTTTAGTGTGTGCCCGTCGAATATACTTGTATATATATATGACACAAAAATATTGAGATAGAGCGCTTTGAAAAAAAAAAAACTATTTTAGCTTTGTTGGTGTGCTCCGAAATGGTGTTTCTGGCATGTGTGACGTCTCGAAAGTAACCAACAAGCATAGTCTTAAGTGTGTGATCTTTTCGAAGTTCAGCACAGTAGATGAACGTTTAATAGTTTTGTAACAACATTAGAACGTCAAAAACACTGCAACTCAGTTCGAACACCAGCTAGTCGGGCCCCTTAATTAAATGGTGCACGTAAGCCGAAGATTTACCTACTTTCTCTAACGAATTGATTTCAGAAGATTTTTCTGTATTAGTGCCACGACAAGACAATAATAGTTTTGGACACCGACCTATATTTGAACCACGATGGCTGAGCGGTTAGACTGCTCGCCTCCCACCAGGGCGAACCGGGTTCAATCCCCGGCCGGTTCGTTCCTGATTTTTGCAAGTGGGAATCGTGCTGGACGATGCCGCTGGTCGGCGGGTTTTCTCGGGGATCTCCCGTTTCCCCCGCCTCTTCATTTCAGCGTTACTCCATACTCACCTCCCTTCACCCTCCTCGCTTCACCCTCATCGGTTCTCAAGACCTCGCTGTTAAGAGCCGCCCAAATCTCTTTACTCATTTACTTATATACATATTTTTTTGATATTTATGCTTATATTATTCTCAGAGCACCAAAGAAACCGAGAATAGAAAATGTCTTCTAATGTACTACCAGAACACTAAGGAAACTATAATAGTTAGCTCTGTTGAATTTTGTAACAGACTTTTCGGCAATAAATTGATACGGCCAGTAAGTCTCATAGGTACACCCAACGCGATGAGAAGACTTCACACCAGTGCAGGGCCTTGCGCGTAGTGGCGATGGTACACTTCATACCCGTGTCATTGTAGCCTTTATAGCTCGTGCGATTTTGAGCCTCAAAAGCGGTTAAAGCTCCAGGTAAGCAACTGTGTTTTCAGCGAAGTACTGAGCGCCAGTGAAGACGAAACGATGTTACAACGGAGCAGCAGCAGAATGGAATGGAAAATTGAAACTGGAGAGTCTCGAACAATCTGAAACGGCAACGTCTGCCACGTTTTCAACATGCGAAATCCGGACCACCCTGCCGAGAGTCGAGCCCGGCTCGCCTTGGTTAGAGGTGAATATAGTGACCACCACACACCGAGCGAGGTGGCGCACTGGTTAAACTTTGGACTCGCATTCGGCAGGACCTGGTTTCGAATCCGGGTCCGACCATCCTGATTTCGGGTTTCCATGGTTTCCCTAAATCACTCCAGGCTAATACCGGAGTGGTTCCTAACTGCAGGCCATGGCCGATTCCTACCCATTCCTGCTTCTCTGAGCTACTTGCTGCGTCTCTAATGACCTCGCTGTCGACAAGACTTGAAGCCCTACGGGCCCACCTACGTGTCTACATAAGACCACTACACCACCGCAGCCCTTCCCAATTCCTTGTAATGAGGCCCGGAGTACAGTTTCAATTTCGAGCATGGCGTTTGTGGTCCAGGGAGTACTTTTTTTTCCTGGGATATTCTAATGTTACCAAAGTCTTGCTATTTTCTGACTTTTCAAAATTTAGTAGAGTTTCGTGTGAAGTTTTCAAAAATTTCCTTTAGAATAATTTATTTTTATAGCTGATCGTGAGGTTTGATATCTGAATGTGTGCGCATATATTCTCTTTGGTAGTACGTAGAGTTGACGTGAGCAAAGGGGTAGCATCAATGAGTATAGATTTCCTCTCTTTTAGCAAAAGTGCCTCGATGGCGATGATCCTACAGGTAAGGCGTGGACGGCTTATAATTTTAGTTCTCCCCACCCCCTCCACAACCACACTTTCGCACTTTAACAAATTTGTAAGAAGAACGTAACTTTCTTCAACACTGACGACCTTGCGACACCAACTTGCATCATCCTTATCAACATCGTAATTGACTCTAATAATATTACGATACACCTTGCTTGGATAGTAATGTCTCCTTCTGTGGTGATGACCTCGTAACATGATGGATATATTCCCTAACTAACTGCCTTGACTTTCTAACCTTCACAAAGGACAGACTTATTCAATTTATTAAGCCAGTGTGTGTCCGTATGTGACATAACTCAACATTGACAAATCGAAAATAAGGCCGCCATTACTATCGCCTTCGATTAGCTGCAATGTTTCTTTAGAACTTGCGAATGACTGAATTTCCTTCAGCCTTTAGTGTGTTTTGCCTCGTTTTGACTGTGTGGAAATTCGTAATGCAGCGTTGGACGGGCGTGCACGCCTGATAAGCAAGTAGAAGACATCTTTCCTCATTTGACTCCCAAACCCTTAGACTAAAGATGTGGTAGGCCGATCTCACTGGCTGCGCACAACCAAACTCCGGGACCCAACACCGAATTGGTTTTCTGCCAATACGGCTAGCAGAAACTGCGTGGATTAGGTTTTGAGGTAAGATCACTGTTAAGTAAACAGGTGCTTTGAGATGCTTGTACACTTCCTCTAACAGATTTGTAATGCATTTTCATTAAGTTCAAATTAGTGTAAGTATTTAATTCTTTGAAAAGTGCTTGTCATTCGAAATTTTGTGATAGAAACAAATTCTTCCATCACTGTTGTTGATCATGTGACTTTGGCAGTTGTGTTCCTTTGAGGTAGGTCAATGTTTGGTACATGCGCAGAATGCAAATAAGCCTTCTACCTCATCTTTATTCTATGCCAAAACCATTATCGCTACGTCAGTGNTAATGCAGCGTTGGACGGGCGTGCACGCCTGATAAGCAAGTAGAAGACATCTTTCCTCATTTGACTCCCAAACCCTTAGACTAAAGATGTGGTAGGCCGATCTCACTGGCTGCGCACAACCAAACTCCGGGACCCAACACCGAATTGGTTTTCTGCCAGTACGGCTAGCAGAAACTGCGTGGATTAGGTTTTGAGGTAAGATCACTGTTAAGTAAACAGGTGCTTTGAGATGCTTGTACACTTCCTCTAACAGATTTGTAATGCAGTTTCATTAAGTTCAAATTAGTGTAACATAAATTAAGAAACTTTTCACGAACAGTAAGCTTTAAAACACTAAGAAACAAATTCTTCCATCACTGTTCACCGTGTGACTTTGGCAGTTGTGTTCCTTTGAGGTGGGTCAATGTTGGGTACATGCGCAGAATGCAAATAAGCCTTCTACCTCATCTTTATTCTATGCCAAAACCATTATCGCTACGTCAGTGNGGTACATGCGCAGAATGCAAATAAGCCTTCTACCTCATCTTTATTCTATGCCAAAACCATTATCGCTACGTCAGTGCGTTTTGAGTAATTTAAGAACTGCGTTCCCCCCTTATATTTGACATATTTAATAATTTGAAGGTTTTCTTACTCTCCTTGCCTTTCTTTCTCCCTCTTAGAGAGAGAGAGAGAGAGAGAGAGAGAGAGAGCTTGATGTATGTTTTTGTTAAATGCTTCACACTCCCTTTATGGTTTCTTTATTTATTTTTATTATTGCTGTGAATTTATGCGTACAGTATGATTTACTTTAAGTGTTATTTTTTCTCTAGTTGTTATTAGTCCATGCAAACAATTGTGTGATTTGCATACACTCATATATTCCTTTTACGACATCTTGCAGCAACGCTGTTGTAACGTGTTACATTTGGCTGTGCTTTTCTGACACATGATAATATATTGAACAACTGCTTCCTAAATATTGACGTGATAACGCTCTATGGTTCGTTAAATTCGACGTATTGTAGTTTCGGATCCATTTGTAAGTTTTTTCAGGTCCTTTTCGTGAGAAACGCACGTGTGAACCAGTCCTTTTTAGTGGTAATGATGTTGATTGTGTGTTTTTACACAACTGTATATCATTTACTGTTGAACTTGCAAACTCCGTGGTGGCTGTATTTCTAAAGGAGCTTTGAATGTTACGTTGCGGCGCCACGCCACGTGTAAATTTCGCGCGCTTCATGTGCAAAGTAATAATATTAGCGAAGGATTTGTGTGGCAGATGTCTGCGCGCGAGAACTCCAAGTCAAATGGTATCAGAATGGATTTTATTTTCTGACGGCGTGATGCCTTTTCTATTGTATGCATTACAAATAATGTACATTTTCGTATTAGTTTGTCGAAACCAAAGGAGTTTGTAAAGATTTGCTTAATTCTTTTGAAGGCCATTGTGGGGCTTATGCCGACTTACTGCCTTGCNAACCAAAGGAGTTTGTAAAGATTTGCTTAATTCTTTTGAAGGCCATTGTGGGGCTTATGCCGACTTACTGCCTTGTTAAACACATCCGTTGTAAGTGTTAGAGAAATTATTGCAAAAAAAAAATTTAAGCGTAGATTCCCATTATATCAAGTAGCGTTATCGTATTAGACTAATAAAGTTTTTGAATATAATGTCTGTAGTCNAACCAAAGGAGTTTGTAAAGATTTGCTTAATTCTTTTGAAGGCCATTGTGGGGCTTATGCCGACTTACTGCCTTGCTAAACACATCCGTTGTAAGTGTTAGAGAAATTATTGCAAAAAAAAAATTGAAGCGTAGATTCCCATTATATCAAGTAGCGTTATCGTATTAGACTAATAAAGTTTTTGAATATAATGTCTGTAGTCNAAGCGTAGATTCCCATTATATCAAGTAGCGTTATCGTATTAGACTAATAAAGTTTTTGAATATAATGTCTGTAGTCCTTTGCTCTAACACGAATTGTAATGGCCGATCATGGTAAAGTGAGAACTTTTAAAAGCCCTGCTAAAGATCTACTTTCATGGACATTTCGTATACTTTCGCCGTATGTAAAACTAACATTGCCATGGGCCTGGTGACATTAATGCGTCGTTCAAGTAAAATTGTGAAATTATTATAAAAGTTAATATTTTACAGTTTTAATAATTTTTGCACGTATATGCATTAAAAATACAGAAAGTAAACTGAATAATTTTGAGTATTCCCAAACGTTTTCCTAGCGCTTTTATTTCAACATTAAGACGTGGAACTATTTTCTCTCTGTCTTTACCAACTTTACAGGTCGCATGCCAGTCAGTGTGCCCGTTAAAATACGTGCAGACAGGGGCAGTGACATTTTTATAAGGTCCCCTCACACTGTCAATATTATTGCGAAATATTTTCGGTTGCGCAATATTACTGTACGTGTGAGGGCGATAGTGAAGGTTTGCGCAAAATGTTGAAGAGGTTCCAATACGTTTGATGTATAGTGGCTCTTCCATTGTATTGAGCAGTGTGAGGGTTATATTGCGCAATATCGCGTCAGCATGGGTTTAAGTGTGGTCGTGAGCATGTGCGGACCTGTCGGGCATCTTCGACGGCTGTGATTGTATGCTGTGCGTGCTGTTCCATCATGACGAGGAACAGGAAAGAATACGAGCGCATATTTGTATTGAAATGTAAAGAGGTAAGTAAATATCATTATTTGTAAAGGTTTATTCTATGTATGCCTTTCTCACATAATCTCCCATATATCGTCTATTACTTAGGTTAGACGTAACGAGTCTGTTGTTGCAGGTATACCAATCGTAACTAGCCTTGTGGATGGTAAAATCGGATAAATACATAAATCGTGAGAAAAAGGCCGAGGCATATACAGCACTGCTGAAGGTTTGCAACGAAAATTACCCCACAGCTACACAAGTAGGCGTGAAAAAAAAGTACATTCCCTCCGCATCAATTTCAGGAAGGAATAAAAAGAAAAATTAACGACTAAAAAAATTTAGGGGCTGGGCAGCATGACGTGTACGGTTCAACATTATGGTATTCCGATGTCATGAGGTTTCTGACAGGCCAAGAAACACCTGATGACGCCATCAGCACTTTAGGCGATGAAGATCAGGAAGAGACATAACATATGTGTAAACCTTTGTTGAAAAAAACATGAAATACGTAACCAAGAGCATGATTACTGAAAGGTCACTCACTACTTTGTCAACTTTTTTTTTTTTGTCAAGAGACTCAATCAACGCCACTAAAATACTCACAGTAGTTATCTCTGATTTCTTTTAGCACGCATTGTAGAATTTCTGTTGTTTTCACAACTTTGAGCTGGTAAAGCATCATGTTCGGATCTCCACGATCCAGGTATTGTGATCCCAGTGTCTTCAAGTTCACAGTCCACGGATCCTCCTGGCATATAGGCATTTGGTTATCTCTTCCGTATACACATTCGAATCATTATTATTACCACCTCTAAGAAGTGCCATCTGCAGCGCGTAGCCCATGACGCATGGCCTTTGACATGGGCTGAAGCAGGTAGATAATACGACCGACAGGCTAACTGTACACTGTGTGCTTCCTGCTGTCGTGGGTAAGGGAAGCGATTTAATCGAGTTGCAAAAAGGGATGATCATCGGATTTCGGGCAAAGGGGCGCAGTATTTCGGAAACGACGACGTTTGTGAACTATCCATGTGCTTCTGTGGTAAAGGTGTAATGAGAGTGGACGAATGGCTGTATTGGAAATAACCGTCGTGGAAACTGCGGAGCTCCACACGCAATTGATGCCCGAGGTGAAATTCGACTACGACGATGAGTGAAGGCCAACCGACAGGCTACAGTGGAACAGCTCACCGTCCAAATGAACCCGGAGGCATCCAGACACGTGTCTACTGCAACAGTTCAGCGAACCCTTCTGCGAATGGGGCTCTGGAGTAGACGGAGTGTGACTGCACTCATGCTAACACAGGTGCATCGACGAAAACGACTGTGATTTGCTCGACAGTATGGCGACTGGACCGCTCTTGAATGGCGACGTGTAGCCTTTTCCAACGAGTGACGCTTTATGCTGTATAGAACAGATGGACGTCAACGTGTCCGGCGAGAAACGTTTGAGAACAGACAGCCTGCATCCATTGCTGGACGAACACAAGGCGGTGGGGGCAGTGTTATGGTCTGGGAAATGTTCTCGTGGTATTATCAAGGTCCCATCATCCGTGTGGAAGGCACTCTTGATCGATTTGGTTAAGAATCCACCCTCTGCGATCACGTCAACCCGTACATAATGATTGTCTTTCCTCGAGAGGATGGTATCTTCCAGTGCGATAATGCGCCTTACCACACAGCTAGAATTGTCCGCACATGGCTGGAAGAGCACGATCAAGACTTCAAAGTTCTTCCCTGGGCCCCAAATAAACCCGATCTCAATCCAATTGAACATCTGTAGGACCACCTTGATCGTCGTGTTCACCGTCTCTCTCCTCCGCCACCGCACCCTTCAACAGTTGTGGGACGCACTGCAGACAGCATCGCTCCAGATACCATTGGAGACCTATCAGCACCTGACTCAGTCACTGCCAGCTCGTCTAGCTGCTGTCCGTGCTGTGAAGGGCGGTTACTCCTGATATTAGCAGGTGCTCATAATAATGTGATTCGACTGTGTATATTTGTGTAGATAACAGAATGTTAATACGACTATCTTGATTTTCTTTGGGGATATGTGATTAGGCCTTTGAAAAATTCTGATATCCCGAAGACATTATTCCAAATGCATTTTCGTAAATGCGCCGAGCCCTGCTGCAACGGTAATTGAATATTCATTGCTGATCAGTGCGTTTTCCCAGAGTAAGGCTTCATCAAATGTTCAGATAGTGCAAAGGCTTCATCGTCCACAAAAACATATGGTAGGATTACATGGTAGTTGGGTAACTCTTTCATGACAGGAAGATTAAACCTGCCATCTACTAACGTTTTTCCAAATACTGTATAACCCAATACACCACCATCAGAGACACGATCATTTTTACCACAATCAGCCATAATAAACTCGCAGTTGGCATTTAATACTGCTAGTAATACTACAATGTATGTCCCTTTGTAGTTATAATATAACGAACCTGGATCTGACACGTGTTTGCGATCAAACGCACCTGCGCAGTGCGGTAAATTCCAACGATCATCGAAGTCTTCTGCTAACCTCTTCCACTCGGCAGGGGCTGCAGGCTTCTTGGTCTAGTTAACCTTTGAAAAAACACAAGCTATATCTACTACAGAGATTTTATCCACACAACTTTTTGCAGTGGTTTATATCTATTAACCCTTGAATATTAAAAAAATTATGATATATTAAGTAAATTATTGTAAAACAATAACACATTTTATTCATTGATTGCATCTGAATTTGATGATTGTCAATTATTAGTTGTAAAAGATTTAATTTTTCAGACGTCTTTCGTAGCAACGCCCGAGGCTGAAGAGGGCAGTGAGAAAGCATCGCAACCTGCTAAGAAAAGGAGTGGTGCAAACAAAATTGCAGATGATCTTATTCACGTATCCGACTTCCAGGACCAGACTCTGAAGAGCACCAATTAGCTATAACGTGGGCTCGTGAACCGAAAAAAAAAAATGGACCCCCAACAACAGGATTTTGCAAAAAAAATTAATTAATGACATATTACTTGAAGGGCAAATGGGTACACCTCATCGCCACTGCGTCGTCGTAAATGAACCACTGTGAACTCAAGTTTCCTACTGTTCCCATTCTAGTGCTTCCTAGAGTCAACAAGAACAGAACCACTCAGTGGCCGCGTATTTTGACCGCAGCTATTCAATGGCAGATTATTTTTTGGTGATTCCAGTGACATCTGAAGGAATATTATTTGTCTTATTAAATTGTTACATTTGTCCTTTATTATAAGTTGTTACATTTGTTGGTTAATTTTGTAACTGAAACAGATTAACAGTTTTTAAAATAGATGTTTCTGCTCCAGTTTAGTAAAAGTGAATCCTAGACAGAAATGGAACTTACGAAACGTATGCTACTATATTATACTCATTTTGCTCGATGGTACTTACCGAAATGTACTCTTTCAAGCACACGCACAGCGATTCACAGGTCTATTCGACTGTCTCGCTGATGGTTGTTGGGCCGACGAATGCAGAAAACTTCAGGTCCTTGAAATTTTCCCCTGTTGCTAGACAGCGGATTGTGATGGATAGCATCTCAGCTGGTGAAATAGCGGCCCTCGAGTATTTCTCTTTCTTTTTAATTACTGGTGTGACGTAGCAGAGTATGGCCAATTATTGTCCGACCGGATGCAGCCGATAGCGCGCGGTGATTGGCTGAGACGTAGCACAACGCCATCTTGTCCCCAACAGAGCCACGCGGTACAGTGCAGTTGTGACGGGAAAAACACGTCTTGGCGCTTCGAAATTGATAACCATGGCGAGTTGTTGTGCTAATGAGTGTAATACCTGAGCTGAAAAGAGTATACTATTGCACCGGCTACCTTCAAGCGAAAGAATTGCCGAAAGAAAAGCAATCTGACTACAAAAACTTCTAAGAAAAGATTAGATACCAGGAAACAGTGCTGTTCTTTGTTGGATAAGAAATCAGAATTGCCCATTAACTTTTTAAGTAACTAGTGCATATTTTATATCAATGTAATGAGTTTTTCTTTTTCATTTTAAGCTATATATCATTTCCCAATTAAAAATAAGTTATGCAAATCAGTATAATATCTTATCGGCTCGTGCGTTGCAATATCCAAAGAAAGCTCTTTTATTAAAGTTATTGTATAAAAACAAACATAAAATATCTTTGAATTTTTGATACGGAAGACTGGGGGATATAATGCTTTTACCCTGTTACTTCTGTAAAATTGAGTTGGTCGTGTACGCATGCAGGATAAATACTGCATTTGTGGAGTTCTCATTTCTTCTCTGTATTTAACCCATCGCCGATTTATTTTTACATCACATCATGTTACAAACAAAATTTCGATTGCATAATCACTGTGGCAGTTAACAGTTCTTTCGTCGCAAATTGACAGCTTTGCATTCCATCCAGGCCTAATGCCTCCATACAGATTAAGAAAAATATTTAAAATTGCGAACTGGAATTTGTTGCAATTAAAACTTATATTCAACAGGATTACGTTATAAATTAAAAAAAAAATCTTTGTTAAAAACTTTAAATTAGTTTATGTATTATTTCATTTTAATACTTGCAAAAACAATAAATTGGCAAGAGAATATAGCTATGTCATAGACTAGCTGAGTATGCAGTACGTATGTAAAAAGTATATTTTTCTGTAGTGGCGATTCGTAGTCATAAATCGGCGCGACATGCAAGGGAAACATTTACCCCGTCTCACAAAAATTATTGAAATTAACAAAAGATTTCTTTGAAGAACATTAAAATTTAATATTTTCTTTGGGCTTCGGTAGTGTAAATGTCTAATTTTGCGCAAAATTCACAATTCCAGGGAAGTTTTTAACATTCCATGTTCCAGCACATTTTTCGGTAAAAAATTCGCTGTTACACCTTTATTTTTTTTTACAGGTCAACCGCAAAGCGTGGATGAAATATGAAAGTCCCTTAATAATCCCCACTATGTAAAGGACTAATGTGGAGACATTTTGATGGTAATTTTTATATAACGTTCGAGGAGGAGTTAGTTGAGTGACGAGTTGCGTTCGCTCTTTCACTGCTAGCGGTGCGTGAGTCTGGATGGGGACAAGATGGCCGTGACCGGTTAAATGACCATATTATATACTGAGACGACAAAAGTCATGGGATACCTCCTAATATCGTGTCGGACCTCCTTTTTCCCGGCGAAGTGCAGCAACTCGACGTGGCATGGACTCAACAAGTCGTTGGAAGTCCCCGGCAGAAATATTGAGCCATGCTGCATCTATAGACGTCCATTATTGCGAAAGTGTTGCCGGTGAAGGAGTTTGTGCACGATCTGACATCTCGATTATATCCCATAAATGTTCGATGGGATTCATGTCGGGCGATCTTGGTGGCCAAATCATTCGCTGGAATGGTCCAGAATGTTCTTAAAACCAATCGCGAACAGTTGTGGCCCACTGACATGGCGCATTGTCATCCATAAAAATTCCATCGTTGTTTGGGTACATGAAGTCCATGAATGGCTGCAAGTGGTCTCCAAGTCGCTGAACATAACACTTTCCAGTCAATGATCGGTTCAGTTGGACCAGAGGACCCAGTCCATTCCATGTAAAAACAGCCCACACCATTATGNGCTGAACATAACACTTTCCAGTCAATGATCGGTTCAGTTGGATCAGACGACCCAGTCCATTCCATGTACAAACAGCCCACACTATTATGGAGCTACCACCAGCTTGCACAGTTTCTTGTTGACAACTTGGGTCCATGAATTCGTGGGGTCTGAGCCACACTCGAACCCTACCATCAGCTCTTACCAACTGAAATCGGGACTCATCTGACCAAACCACGGTTTTCCAGTCGTCTAGGGTCCAACCGATATGGTCACGAGCCCAGAAGAAGCGCTGCAGGTGATGTCGTGCTGTTAGTAAAGGCACTCGAGTCGGTCTTCTGCTGGCATAGCACAGTACAGCCAAAGTTCGCCGCACTGTCCTGACGGACACGTCCGTCGTACATCCCACATTGATTTATGCGGTTATTTCACGCTGTGTTGCTTGTCTGTTAACACTGACCATTCTGCGCACACGTCGTTGGTCTCGGTCATTAAGTGCAGGCGGTCGGCCACTGCGTTGTCCATGGTGGGAGGTTATGCCTGAAATTAGGTATTCTCGGCACACTCTGGACACTGTGGATCTCGGAATGTTGAATTCCCTAACCATTTCCGAAATGGAATGTCCCATGCGTCTAGCTCCAACTACCATTCCGCGTTCAAAGTCTGTTAATTCCCGTCGTGCGGCCATAATCACGTCAGAAACCTATTCACATGAATCACTTGACTACAAATGAAAGCCCAGCCAATGCACTGCCCATTTATTTATTTTTTACGCGATACTACTGCCATCTGTATATTTGCATATTGCTATCCCTTGACTTTTGTCACCTCTGTGTATATACAGAGCTCTAGTGCGACGATGTTCACTAATTTGTCGAATACACCTTCATCCTTTGGCAAAAAAAAAAATTGTGGTAATAACAAACAATTGTTTCACCGATTTGTTGATTATTCGCAATTAGTTCCTGATATTGGGAATGAAAATCATTTCAAAACTCGATTTTTGAGAGCGCATAATAATAATAATAACCACTTTATAAAAAAGTTGTACATACATTTTTGTGTTCTATTTTCGTCAGGAATAACCTGCCGGATTTTGTAGGCGATTTTAGGTAAAGGCTGTCCCCGGTAAACTGAGCACTTTTGAAAGCCCTGCTTGAGATATGCCTGCATGTGCTTTTTTTTGTTCTTCCACCATATGTGAAATTAACACTGCCTTGGGCCTAAACACTATTCATGCTTCGGCTATGTAAAATTGTGAAATTATTAGAAACGTAAATATTTTACAAATCTGATACTTTTTACACTTAGATGCTGACGCATCTCGCCTCCCTAAAGATATGTTTTCGTCAGAAGGCACACTCTGTCGAAACTCGCAGGCTGGTTACCGCAATAAATATTAAGGGTTTGGCGAGCGTGCAAGAGGAATGACGTCAGGATTCCGAGGCGGAATGAACACGTGGCGTAGGGGCCACATGCGGAGGAAGACAGGCGCAGCTGCCTCTCGCAGCTACAAGGGGACGCTAAGCTCACAGCAGCAGCTGCGTCTCTCCCGAGCCGGCTACCGCAATAAATAATGAGAGCTTTTAGCGACGCGATATCCGGAGGCAGAAGAAACACGTGAACCGACCAAGGGGCCACCAAGTGTTCCAGCACGTGCAGGGCCGAACAAAAAATTTCGATGCCAGAATCGACAGACGATGCTGGGCCCACGTGCGGGTAGCCGGAGTGACGAACATGTTTTTACGACCCAGAGAACGCGGCGGTCAGCCCGGCCATGTGCAGAGATAATGCGAGTTGAATATGGCGAACGTTCTTACAAAAACATGAGGAAGAGGAAGAAACGAGGCAGTCAGCCGATTTGAAGCTAGGAGTGCGGACTGGAGCCGGGAGGAACGAGTTAGAGAGAAGGCGTCGAGACGTCAACACTGGTCGGCGAGGAACTGTCGCAGCCCAGGCGTCGCAGCCCGTCCACCGAGTGACGGAGCGGTCCCGAGGTCACCGGCTGGGAGCTGGACCATCGCCTCGAGACAGCTAAGTAGAGACATACAGGAAGTGTGACAAATCTTGCTCCCCACAGCACANCTGGACCATCGCCTCGAGACAGCTAAGTAGAGACATACAGGAAGTGTGACAAATCTTGCTCCCCACAGCACAAATCGCCGCGTCAAGCCCTACATAGTCTACGNTAGAGACATACAGGAAGTGTGACAAATCTTGCTCCCCACAGCACAAATCGCCGCGTCAAGCCCTACATAGTCTACGTAGTTGGGGGGGAGAGTTGTCTCGTGTGTTCATGTAGAAGTTAACCTTTTAAGCGAAAATAAAACTGACATATGTTAACCCNGGGGGGGAGAGTTGTCTCGTGTGTTCATGTAGAAGTTAACCTTTTAAGCGAAAATAAAACTGACATATGTTAACCCGCGGAGGTGAATTTATTTGGTAAATTGGACCTAGGGACAGTAGCGTCAACATATTCCTACGACCTAACACTGAGGGCTAGCATCAATTGCTGGCGCCTTATGCAGAGAGCAGAATCAGTACCTACTTATACGCCATAGCGCTGGGGAGGTATCAATGCATTAAAAAAACAGAAAGCGAAATAAATCATTTAAGTCATCACAAAGTGTGCCCGTTAAAATATATGCAAGTAGGAGCAGCGACTTTTTCCAAGATTTATCGTGAACAGCCTTTAACACATCTGCTACAGTGCACACTGGGATGTCGACTCCTGTTTAAGCTTGATGCTATTTGCCTCCCTGTGATATGATATACAGGGAGGATCGTAGGGTACGAATTACCTTTTCCAGGCACAGACTATAGGTGCCTTGGGTGTTGGCTCGGGGTAGCACAATTATGGTTTCTCAGTAAATGATTTTTAAATGTTTATATTTTGCGAGAAAAGCAAACAAACAGATACTAAATTCCGAGACGGTGTCCCCAGGAGTTGGGGGCCTTAAGGGCGAATTAAAATACTCTTGCTAACTGCTGCAGACGTTGTGGGGAACGCTAGGTGTGGGGATTTCCCTTGAGTGACGACGCTGATACTTAGCTGTACTTGTAGTTCTGGGTGTTCCGGCGGTAGGTTGAGGTACGGTACGTTGGGCGGCCATTCACAGGCCCTCGGTTGGTGGTGGCCCTCCACGACTGCTGTTCCAGGTTCTGTTCTCGGCGAATCCACAACACTACTCACTCCAGCGACTTCTCAATCCGACTGATCCTCTCTTTCCTCTCGGCGTGACGACTGATCTGACTAATCCCCTCCTTGTCCCACAAGTTGGCTTTTAACCTCTCTCGTCACCCCCCCCCCCCAGATCCTTACACATGCTTCACTCGTTAGAGGAGGGGGAGGAGGGGTTGACCTGCTCTCTATGGCCAAACATTGTCAGCTCTTCTTATTCGTCTAACTAGAGGTGTGTTGATGCCACTCTAGNGGCACAACTGCCAAGCTCTGTCAGGCCTTTTCTTGTGTATCTCACCTTCAGGGTGGGTTGGCGATGTTCTAGCCACTGCCCTCCTTGGCATATGTCTTAATTTCCTTGTGGGCGAAAATTGCTAGCTTACCTCGGCATGATCTCGGCACGCGTCAGTGGCTTGTCCGCCTTCTTGGCATGGCCTGGCCTGGCCTGGCAGCACGTGTCCCGCGGCGCGTGTCTACTGAAGGCGCTCGTGCGGAATAAGATCGCTGGTTGGNGTGCATCTACTTACAACGTACAATATGCGATACGCGTCAAGCTAGCCGCGAATTTATAAAACTAGACCTTACTGCTTGGTTTATTGCGAGTGTAATGTTTCAATTTCGAGTAATTGAAATTGGAATTTCTAGTTTTATGAACACTGTATGGTCTATTCGCAGTTTCTTCACACTTTTTGAAACAAACTTTTGGAAAATCACCCCATGTATGATGTGTTTGGTTTTCCTAAATATGTCTTGTATCACAAACTATTTGTATTTCTGTTATTCTGTTAACATCCAGTAGATGTATTACATTTTTGTTTCAATTGAATTTTTCTTAATTAAAAATTTTAACGTTTCGTTTATAATTAATACGTACAAGAGCAGGGAGAAAATATGTGTGTTGGTAAATGCCTAGTAAGAAATATTTTTCATGCAAAATATTATTAAAGTGAGTGCGCACGAATGCGGTGCGCTGTTCCCTTGGTGTAACTTTCTATACTCGGTTAACCTTAGTTTTCATGAGGCGGAGGAATATCCTGGAAGTAGAATTTTAGCAGGGTTCAGGAAATTATGGATGTAACCGTGAATGGTCTATTATAGTATGGATTCTCATACTGGTAACAGATTTAACAGTTTTACGTTCTTAACAATTCCATGTTTTTACTTGCGTGGCGTATGAATGAAGTGATCAGGCCCATGGCAGTGTTAATTTTACGTATGGCACACGGATACAAAACGAGAAGTAAAATTAGATCCTAAGCAGGGCTGAGGTTACGTATACTACAGATTTGGGAAGATCGATGTTAAAAGTTTGGCAAAGGGAAAATTTCCGCCACTAGGTAGACGCTAGTGTCGTATGTGTACCAGATTTGCTGTATTTTCTACGTTGAAAACATGATAATTGCAATAATCATAAATCAAATATAGAATAACTCTTTAACTAAGAAAAATCTTTCTCTTTTATAATTCACGTACCTTTAAATTTTAATTAACATTTACTTTTTGGGATACTGGCGCACCTAGCGGCGGGGCTTCACCATATGCCAAACTCTCCTACAATAAATCTCGTTTTGTTCCTAACCTGAGTAGAATTAACCTTAGCAGGGTTTTCAAAAGTGGTCAGTTTACAGAGAACAGCCTACAAAAAGCCGAATGTGACGTGTATTTGTCGTATGCTTGTGCCCTGTCCCATACGCCACACTAAGAGACGGGTTACAACGTGAAAGCGGGCGAGTTTAGCAACTTGCGCCCTTATCGCGCGCAGTCTCTCAGGTGAGTTCGGGGTACGAGGGTGAGTGAGTGACAGACCTCTCGTTCTCGGCTGGTAGCTCTAGGGTTCTCGCGGCGTCGCAGAGGCCACGTGGGCGGCAACGAACCACTCCTCATCGCCCCTAACCGCAAATCCCAAACCCTTCTTTCCACCCTTGTGACAAGAGACAAATGACAACATTAATAATATCCTCCCCCCTTCTTCTGTGGGATAGAGGTTTGCTTTATGTCTTTCTTTTTGTTTCATAAGTATCCTCCCACTCACAAACATAATAACTTCCTGTCCCATAAAAATGCGAGCACCGGAAGAAAACGGTGTTTAATTTCAAAAATGCTGCCGGGGACATTTTTCTTATCCAGTACTCGGAATTATCCCTTAATTTTTTTTTTTTTTTGTTCATTAAGATTAACCTTAGAAGGTTGCTCGAAAAGGGGAATTTTTCTTCGTCACACGAATTGTTATTTACTCTCATAGCGTTGGATATTTCAAAGACGGCCACTTCTGCAAAATTAGAGACATTTTGTACCTCTCTTTTGTTTGGTTTATTTTATTTTCTACAAATGATTTAAAACTCAGTCAGTTTTATCTTTCATGCTAATATTCTATTTAGCATTCGAAAAACACATAAGAAAGCAGACTGTGCGGTTTTAATTTTTTTTTTTTTTTACGGTTATAAAATAAAAATAATTTGAAAAAACATTTATCAGAAATATTACAGAATGCATAAAACACAGCGATCAAATATTTAATATGCTCTTTATTAAAACCGTGGCGTCCGGAAATTATTTCCTACAACTTTCTATCCCTCGTTTCGTTATTGGGGCGAATTATTGCTTGTCTGACAGTTCAGAGCAAAGGTGTTTAGTATTTGGATTTGAAACCTTTTTGTCCCTTCACTTCTAAGGATAACACACTTAAACTTTAATGTCGAAAACATTTTAACACAATATTCATTTTGGAACAAATTCGGCTGATGTGACGTAAATACGAGATCGTAGTTTGATCGTTACGTCTGTACTTCTGTGCAAGTTCAATAGCTACTGTCCATTCACGGTTACTTCACACGTTTCTGAAGTCCTGCTAAAGTTCTGCTTCCAGAATATCCATCCGCCTCATGCAAACAGAGCTGAACTAAGTGCAGAAAATTATTCCAAATGGACAGCGTACCGCAATCGTGTGCACTCAGTGTAATAAAATTTTGGAAAATAACTTTTTCTTGCTCGGCATTACCAACAAACTATTTTATCTCTGTTTATTCATGTTAATGTATAATAAATATCATAATTTATCTATAAATATATAAGTAAAAGTTCAATTTAACCAAAAATAAGATACTTTTTTTGTTAACAGGCGTAGGAAAGAACTTGTGATAAAATGGAATATTTAAAAAACAACCAAGCACGTCATTCACGGGGTAATTTTTCAAAGGTTTTATTGAAAAAAATGCAAAGAAACCGCGAATAGACTATATTTGGGTATATGGGTCATTTCGGAATTTTCTTTTTAAAACATAAACTTGAAAAAAAAAACAGAAATCCTGTACGGCGGAAGTAGACAGTTTATTAACTGATTGTTAAAATCCAGATATTAAAAGGGCTGCTCTGGACATTAACGTGTTATCTCAGCGTGGAAACGGGAGATCCCCTAGGAAACCCGCTGACCAGCTGCATCGTCCGGCACAATTACCACATGCGAAAATCCGAGTTGGGGGGGG
>NQII01000741.1:621813-654924 GCA_002778355.1 Clitarchus hookeri
AGACAACGAGAGAAAGGTTTGGTTCAGCAAACCGAACGTGAGCTTGTAAATGGCCAAACAAATGTACAAGTTTCTAACACAACAAAAATATTTTGTTGTCAAGCAGATTTTATTGGCCCAACAACATGGTTCGGTTGGGTCAAGTGCATATTTTTTTAGCTGAACCAAATACGTTTCATTGAATTTCAGATTTGGTTTATTCAACAAAATATTTTGTTAGAGCAACTACATATTTTTTTTTTTTGCCCTAAACAAACGAGTAATTGATCGGCTCTACCAAACATTTATCTTAGTGTCCGCCGACAGGACACTTCGGGGAGATCTCAGCACGGTCCAACCCGGCGAAAAGGTCCTGATGCTATTTCCCGAGCACAGCGGCCTAACAGTCGAGCCAAAGAAACATTCCAAAAGCACATATCGCAACATAGTACTGAGGCAAAATTTATCCTACCCGGAAATACCAATGTTTCGAAAGTGGTTTCATTTACTGTATACTGTGCTTTTCAGTTGTGTGCGCGAGTTCTAGAAGACTCGAATACGCAAATCGCAAAAAAAAAAAATGTTCTTCGCCAGAAACTTGATGAACACTTTGAGTGATGCCGATGTAATATGACGTCATACGAACTTAACTGAGTTGTGTGGAAATTCGCCATAAAATTAAGACATCCAAAGTCTTCGAAAAACATAAGACGAAGGCGTTTTACTTCACCAGAAGTTTTTATAAAGTTCTCTGCAGCGTACATATATCTCAGCAACACTCAAAGTGTAAATTACTCGAATGACCGGGATGGATTGTTGTGTATTATTCTACGTAGGAAAGAAAATTTGATTGGGAAATTTTCAACTTGGTTGACATTGGCTGAGACCCGGCCAGTGATATATATTGTCGAGTGTAATAAGCGTGTCCGGTGTTGTGCAGATCGATAGGGCGATTGTAACTGCGGAGGCAGAGACCAACAGAAGTGAAGGTCGCGCAGTCGTAAATATAGGCGACTTACTTCTAACTAGTCTTATGTGTCAGTAAATCTGTGCCGTATTCAAAGTGTGAAGTATTTAGAAGTTAGCAAGAATTCACGTGTAGCATTTTCTGTCGCTCTTTTAGTGTTTATGGCCAGTTTTTTTGGTAAATGGCTATAACGAATTGCATGTGCCATACACTTGATCTCCTCGTAGAGCCACAAGTTGTGACAAATAGAGAGTTGTGATTGTGTTCGGTCTGGTTTTTTTTGTGCTCAGATGTTTTGATGGTGTCAAACCAACTAACATTCAAAGTGTTTTTCATAGACGAGTTTCAGCTTAGCACATAAATTATGTTGAATTTGATTTTCGTCATCATTCGAAGCACAGTGTGTGTTTTCACAGTCAAAAAAAATTATTTCCCTGTGTTTTGCATTAAAATACATCGATGTACTTATCATGTGTAATATTATTCATTAGAAATCATATAAAGGTATTATAAATATGTTTGTTGCGATGAAGTAATTTTTAAGAAATTGTTACTTAATTTTTTTGGTTATTAATAACAATTGAATATTTGTCAGGAAATTTTTTTAATAAACCACCATTTTCCAGTATGGCAGTATGAGCAAAGCGTGGCTTTGTATTGACTTTTGATATTTTCATTAGAAAACCTTACAACGTGCAACGTATCCACTTTTTTTTTCAAACTTGCTAAAACGTCTTTTCTTAAAATTATATTACTGCACAATACAGCAATGCTGTTTTATCTCCATACGTCAACAGTATCCCAGACAGTTTAATTGTTATTTTACCATGCAAGAGTCCCAGTATTGAAGTCCGATTTAATCGTTTATAGTTGAAAATTATAAGTTTATTTACGTTTCTGTAACATTCGAATTACATGCAACGTAGTATTTTATTTAACTCTACCAGTCCAATGTTTTATTTTTCTATCAGCTTGTGCTACAGTGAAACGTTGAATACCGACTGGAAGATATGCAATAGAGGGTATACAATCACAGCTTGTTGCCAGAATGTGAATATAAATATATCGCAGGACGGAACTTCATTACTGAGATTTACATTTTGTATATGATATTTCGGTTAAAGTTGACGTGGTGTAGACAAAAGGCGAGAATTTAGGAACACGCTACGTATTTATCAGTCGACGATCATTCAAAGGATTCAATATGAATGCAAAACACACGTATTCAGCATCTGAAGTGGAAAACTCTTTGTGGACACTGTTTTTTTTATTACCGTTTCTCACAGTGGCTTTGAGCCAGAGTAAATAACTAAACATGCGCCCCAATCCCCCCCCCCCTCGCACCGACAAAACTTTTTGAATTTTTCCCCGTCATTCGTTTGCTGTCTCGAAACGCGAAGAGGCGTGGGCAACGCTGATTGGCCGACACGAAAGGTAAAACGTGAGTCGCAGTTTTTACGATCGCGAATTGCTGCATCATTTACGACGAGAGACGGGAACCTTAATTGGCTGCCGCCTGCTACAATTCCGAAATGTAACGAAAAAAAAAAACACAAACCTCCGCGTGCTCCGCTCGCAATGAAATCAATTTTCGATACTCGTTCAGGGGAAAAAAACTTCGTCAACAATCTTCCCCACCCCCACCCGCCTCACCACCCACGGAGTGTTGTGCAGTTTTTAGTATACTGTGAGAACAATCAGGCAAACGTTCGTTTTAAGGTTTGTGTTAATTGCAGGACGTTTTGTTATTCGAATCAAATCTTTTCTGGAGAAACGCTCCTAACCTGTAGATCCAGAGACGCGATAAGCAGTCTCGTCTTTTAAAACAGTAATTCGTTTTTAATATGTTTTGTTAGATTCCACAATAGTTTCCAGTGGTTTTCTGGAATTCGATGATATGGCACTGGTATTCAAGAATAGAATAGACGATAAACAATTTATACACTGAAGAGCCAAAAAAACTGGTACACCTGCCTAATATTGTGTAGGGCCCCCGAGCACGCAGAAGTACCGCAAGACGACGTGGCATGGACTCGACTAATGTCTGAAGGTATGCAGGAGGCAATCCACACCATGAATCCTGTAGGGCAGTCCACAAATCCAATCTGCGCCAATTTTAGAAGGGGTTACACGTCTGTCACGTTTAATGATTCTCGTCAGTCGTCGTGTGTCCCGTTCTTTCACGATCTTTTTCCGGCCGCAGCGATGTCGAAGATGTGATGTTTTACCAGATTCCCGATATTCACGGTACACTCGTGAAATGGTCGTACGCGAACATCCAAATTTGATCGCTACCTCGGAGATGCTATGTCCCATCTCTCGTGCGCCGGCTATAACACCACGTTCAAACTCACTTAAATCTTCATAACCTGCCATTGTAGCAGCAGTAACTGATCTAGCTGCTGACCGCATCGCGTTACTCTGTAACCAAGGTATGGACTGCTATTTGCATACGCACGCCTATACCAGTTTTTTGGCTCTTCAGTGTATATATATATATATAATATGTAAATATGTAAAAAATCCTTTCATTAAAAAAAAAATATCTGTTTCCAAATGTGTCGGATNTATATATATATAATATGTAAATATGTAAAAAATCCTTTCATTAAAAAAAAAATATCTGTTTCCAAATGTGTCGGATTTTGTGAACCCAAAGACTGAATAGTATTAAGAATGAAATATGTGGGACATACAAGATATTTTCAAGTGTGGGTATATGGGACTGGTTACTAGAGAATAACTAAGTTTTAAGGAAGTTGTGCTATGCAATTTGGTGCGCTCTTCCCCCATTCACCAATCGGGTCATATAAGTACAAATCACATAGTATGGGCAACGAAATTATTCAACACACTTATTGTTAATTCCATACTCTCCATCTTCATCGCTGTTTTTAATTACACTAGAAGTGTGCCCATTTGATTTCTTAATAACACCAGATTCTTCAGTTCTTCATAATGTATTATGGCTTACAGTTTAAGGCGTAAGACCGTTAAAATTTATAGTGTGAACGAGGAGAGCTGTATAATTTCCAAATTTTACTAACATATTTTATTATTTTATGAACTACTGTTAAATTACTATCGACATATCACGTACTTCGTCTAAAATANTTTTACTAACATATTTTATTATTTTATGAACTACTGTTAAATTACTATCGACATATCACGTACTTCGTCTAAAATAATCGTGCTTTTCTTCTAGCAGGGTTTCTCTGTTGCCTGAATTCTCGTAGGGAATATTTTGGCATACATATTCTGGTCGAAGTGAAGTAACCTAATGCCTCGAAAGTTGTTGGTAACTGTCATGATTTGCCATGGGAACGTTTTATATTTTAGTACTTCTTTATAACATTCCATTCTTCGCAGTCATTTTACTGCTCCGTCATTGGTTTGAAGGATGTTAAAATCGGAACATATTTGAGTAAATATTTATTATCTGTGCCTACTTCCTTTACTATTTTCTCATTCCACTAATTCATCAATCATTTCTTTCGAAGAAAATAAACCAGTTATATTTTTCCTAGTCCTCTCTACTTAATTTGTTCCTTTTGCCTGTAATTACCTACCGTAAATGTTCATACTGTTGGGAAATAACTAGAACTATATTCCTCCTGTGGTTTTTTTTAAATGTTGCAGTTGTAGAGCCAGTCATTTCTAAGTATCTATTTTCACTCCTAGGACTTAAACTTTCTTCACTGGTTACATTGTCAAAAAATAATATATGGTAAATAATATTATTCATGTTGACGGATAGAAGCATTGGTGTTCCTGTGGCGAAAAATCCGTGCGGTATTTCTAGACGGTATATGTATACTTGTTTATATGATACATTTAAATATATAATATATATCATAATATTAATTAACATAATACCCCATGTATTTATTTGTAAATATATTAAATAGTATAAGGTAGCACACTGAAATTTAAAGAAAAAACTACTCGGGTATATTCTGGACATGTTTTATTATTTACGTGAAAAAAATATTATTGCCATGCAATTATACTAAACGCACGAAGTCTATATTTTATAAGAACAAAAACTATAAAAAAAACCTTTGTTACGAATTTATATCCTTAATAAATATGTGCATACCGTCATAGAATTCTCGTTCATGACCTTCGCTATGTCATTCCCAAATAAACGTGGAATTAATTTTTTATACATGTGAAACAAAATTATGCTCAGGTTTTTTTAGCCTGATGAACGGCATCGTTTCAGACACCTACAACAAGCTGCGAGACTATGGGGTGAAATTGTGGTAAAGAATTTCCAGATTGAAAGAGGACGATGTTGTACGACGGAACTTTGAAACTTCAATTTTCATCTCTTTCTGTAGCTGTGAATTTGAGACATGCTATTCACTGGTCCGGTCAATTCGGGAACGGATACTCGTAGTACACGTGATAGGTACCCACCGGGCAGGGCGTGCTGTTATCAACGCCACCGTATCCTGTTTTGCAGCATGTTTGAAATCGGAGTTATTTCACGAAACTTACAGATATTTTTTACGAAAAGAACTCGTATTTCTGATGGCGAAGCAATTTCAGTTTCACAACACGCTAGTTAGAGTCCCTGCCCCGGAGCTCGCAACATAGATAAACACTATGCCGGTTTAATAACTATGCCGGCTTTTCCCTTTCTCTTCTAATTATAGTAGTTTAGCTATAAGTGCACTTAGGGAGGTTCTCATGGCCAAAAGCAGGCCATGGCAGCCCAATCCCTCTCTGCCACGATGCATGTTTCCTTGCATTATTTACCTTCCTTGTAGGCGTATGGGGTTTAGCCCTGAGACGCAATAACTCCAGTCCCTACCGCGGGCTCACATACCACTTAGCTTTAGAGTAGGTTAGAAAAAAAAATCATAGACAAACAAAATCTGTTTTATCGGACTGCTGCATTTAAAAATATAAAAAATAGATAAATTATTATTGTACTGAGCTTTGTTATTGACGTACATTAACAAAATGGTTACATTCCACACGTAACGTTCCGGAAATGTGCGCTGCCCGATATAAAACCTGCATGCGACATCAGTTGCTTACACATAAGGGCCATAACTCGCCAGGAACGCAGGAGTGTCTTGTCGTTATCGTTTCGTCGGTTTTGCGCCTCATTCAAGTAAATAAACGTTCCACGACGTGAAGCCCGCAACACGTATGTGANTTTTACTAACATATTTTATTATTTTATGAACTACTGTTAAATTACTATCGACATATCACGTACTTCGTCTAAAATCATCGTGCTTTTCTTCTAGCAGGGTTTCTCTGTTGCCTGAATTCTCTTTGGGAATATTTTGGCATACATATTCTGCCTCGAAAGTTGTTGGTAACTGCCATGATTTGCCATGGGAACGTTTTATATTTTAGTACTTCTTTATAACATTCCATTCTTCGCAGTCATTTTACTGCTCCGTCATTGGTTTGAAGGATGTTAAAATCGGAAGATATTTGAGTAAATATTTATTATCTGTGCCTACTTCCTTTACTATTTTCTCATTCCACTAATTCATCAATCATTTCTTTCGAAGAAAATAAACCAGTTATATTTTTCCTAGTCCTCTCTACTTAATTTGTTCCTTTTGCCTGTAATTACCTACCGTAAATGTTCATACTGTTGGGAAATAACTAGAACTATATTCCTCCTGTGGTTTTTTTTAAATGTTGCAGTTGTAGAGCCAGTCATTTCTAAGTATCTATTTTCACTCCTAGGACTTAAACTTTCTTCACTGGTTACATTGTCAAAAAATAATATATGGTAAATAATATTATTCATGTTGACGGATAGAAGCATTGGTGTTCCTGTGGCGAAAAATCCGTGCGGTATTTCTAGACGGTATATGTATACTTGTTTATATGATACATTTAAATATATAATATATATCATAATAGTAATTAACATAATACCCCATGTATTTATTTGTAAATATATTAAATAGTATAAGGTTGCACACTGAAATTTAAAGAAAAAACTACTCGGGTATATTTTGGACATGTTTTATTATTTACGTGAAAAAAATATTATTGCCATGCAATTATACTAAACGCACGAAGTCTATATTTTATAAGAACAAAAATTATAAAAAAAACTTTGTTACGAATCTATACCCTTAATAAATCTGTGCATACCGTCATAGAATTCTCGTTCATGACCTTCGCTATGTCATTCCCAAATAAACGTGGAATTAATTTTTTATACATGTGAAACAAAATTATGCTCAGGTTTTTTAGCCTGATGAACGGCATCGTTTCAGACACCTACAACAAGCTGCGATACTATGGGGTGAAATTGTGGTAAAGAATTTCCAGATTGAAAGAGGACGATGTTGTACGACGGAACTTTGAAATTTCAATTTTCATCTCTTTCTGTATCTGTGAATTTGAGACCTGCTATTCACTGGTCCGGTCAATTCGGGAACGGATACTCGTAGTACACGTGAAAAGTACCCACTGGGTAGGGCTTGCTGTTATCAACGCCACCGTATCCTGTTTTGCAGCATGTTTGAAATCGGAGTTATTTCACGAAACTTACAGATATTTTTTACGAAAAGAACTCGTATTTCTGATGGCGAAGCAATTTTAGTTTCACAACAGGCTAGTTAGAGGCCCTGCCCCGGAGCTCGCAACATAGATAAACACTATGCCGGTTTAATAACTATGCCGGCTTTTCCATTTATCTTCTAATTATAGTAGTTTAGCTATAAGTGCACTTAGGGAGGTTCTCATGGCCAAAAGCAGGCCATGGCAGCCCAATCCCTCTCTGCCACGATGCATGTTTCCTTGCATTATTTACCTTCCTTGTAGGCGTATGGGGCTTAGCCCTGAGACGCAATAACTCCCGTCCCTACCGCAGGCTCACATACCACTTAGCTTTAGAGTAGGTTAGAAAAAAAAATCATAGACAAACAAAATCTGTTTTATCGGGCTGCTGCATTTGAAAATATAAAAAATAGATAAATTATTATTGTACTGAGCTTTGTTATTGACGTACATTAACAAAATGGTTACATTCCACATATAACGTTCCGGAAATGTGCGCTGCCCGATATAAAACTTGCATGCGACATCAGTTGCTTACACATAAGGGCCATAACGCTCCAGGAACGCCGGAGTGTCTTGTCCTTATCGTTTCGTCGGTTTTGCGCCTCATTCAAGTAAATAAACGTTCCACGACGTGAAGCCCGCAACACGTATGTGAACTGGTGTGTAGATGTGTGTTCACCTTCTTATAGGTGTAGCATGAAGGACGTTATTCTGTATAGCAGCAGGATTGTCAGCATTTCATATACAGACCTAAATACAACAACAACAACTACTACTATTTACCTCACTTAGCCTATCGGCCTTCCGAGGATTCTATTCTACTGTTTTAAGTTTTGTTTTAAACTTCTGTTTGTCCTGTCCAAACCACTGTCCAGGGAAGATAAAACTGTAAAATAATAATAACTTCTATTAACAATATAATAAAAAAATATAACAATTCCTAGTTTTGACAGACCTGCATACAGAATGTTTCAGTTAGAGAATGAAAAACTTAAACTGGGAGTAGGGACGACATCAACGGACGTTTTGAGATTGGGAACGTGTGGTCTGCTAAATGAGATACGGGCGTAAAATGTACGATACGAATACAGGTGTCCGGAGTGGTTACGTGTATTATTGAAGTTACGCGAGTACTCTTTTGACAGGTAGTACTGTACAGGACCACTCCGTTGACGAGCCGATGTTAACGTATCAGTTTCCACCTCAAACTGTTAGAAATTTCTGTATGTTTACGGAGATGTAGAGTTTATTTACGGAAAGGCACTCGGTAATGACGAATAACGGAAACNTAGAAATTTCTGTATGTTTACGGAGATGTAGAGTTTATTTACGGAAAGGCACTCGGTAATGACGAATAACGGAAATGAGCTCCGTAAATATAAAATACGGAAGCTCTCCGGATTCTTACGGCTTCGATTTTGAGACACGAACAACGCAGATGATACCTGAAGAGTTTAAAATCTAAAATCACCTCTTCACAATACTACGTCGTGTAAAATAGTAGTAGGTGTGTGGCGAACCACTCGTGGAGTGGCAATTCATTTATTATGTTCTAATTCCGCTACAGGGCAAAACATTCTGTATACACAGTAAAACAAGTAAATAACTAAAATAAAACAATTTTCTCGTAACGCTTTTTACTGGCATTTCTTTTGTTTCAGCTGTATAATTGNTAGAAATTTCTGTATGTTTACGGAGATGTAGAGTTTATTTACGGAAAGGCACTCGGTAATGACGAATAACGGAAACGAGCTCCGTAAATATAAAATACGGAAGCTCTCCGGATTCTTACGGCTTCGATTTTGAGACACGAACAACGCAGATGATACCTGAAGAGTTTAAAATCTGAAATCACCTCTTCACAATACTGCGTCGTGTAAAATAGTAGTAGGTGTGTGGCGAACCACTCGTGGAGTGGCAATTCATTTATTCATGTTCTGATTCCGCTACAGGGCAAAACATTCTGTATACACAGTAAAATAAGTAAATAACTAAAATAAAACAATTTTCTCGTAACGCTTTTTACTGGCATTTCTTTTGTTTCAGCTGTATAATTGTATTTATAAGTTTGTCGTTTCCTCAAAATGCCAAAACGAAAATGCACTTTCAATGAAGTTTTAGAAAAAAGGTTTCCCTCGTTAAAACGCGGCAAGTCTGACTGTGAAGTGTATTGTTGTATTTGTGAATCCAGTATGTCTATAGCCAGCAGAGGTGCGATAGATATTGAGGAGCATCAGAAAACAGCCAAGCATTAGAAGAGATTACAATCCCAGACTGGGACTTCTAAAGCCTTAGACACTTTTACAAAGTAATCGTCAACAAATGAGAAAACTGTCGCTGCTGAAGGGGCTGCAGCTTACCGCACGATTCGTCACCATATGTATTTTAACTCTTTAGACTGTACGTTGCAGTTTAATAAAATTATGTTTAACGATTCACAAATCGCAAAATAAATGACGTGCAACAGAACAAAGGCAACTGCAAAATTGTGACTGGCGTTTTAAGCCCTCATGCTTCAATGAAGATTACGGATGACTTGAAAAGAATATCGTGTGTTATTGTCTGTTGTGACGCTAGCAATCATTGGGCAACTAAATTAATGCCTGTATTGGTTCAGTATTTCGATTATCGTGGCGAAGGCGTAAGTTCCAAGATATTAGGCAGTGAAACAGTTCCCGATGAAACCGGTGAAACTTTGGTGAGTTTAGTAAATAATCAGCTCCAAAAATATAATATAACCGAAAAATGTGTAGCATTCTCAGGAGATAATTGCCATACGAACTTTGATGGTAGAAAAAGAGCTGGAACAAACAATGTGTTTTGTAAACTGAAGGAAAAATTAGGCAAACACATTATAGGCATTGGCTGTCCTGCTCATGTACTCGATAATGCTGTTCATCACGGATGTGACATTCTGCCCATTGAAGTGGAATTAATAATTGTAAAAAATTTATAATAATTTTTCTACATACACTGTTCGAACAGAAAAATTGCGACAGTTTTGCAATGATATTGGCATGGAGTATACTCAACTGCAGTCTCACTCCAAGACACGCTGGTTAAGCCTTTTTATTGCAATTGAAAAATTTTTCAAATACCATGAGCCGTTAAAAGAATATTTTATTAGTTTAGATGAACCTCCACAGTACATTATGCGGTTTTTTAACAATGAGTATGCCGAGGGTTACCTCTACCTCGTTCATTCCGTAATGGCGATAATTCACACAAATATTGAAAGAGTAGAAAGAAAAGAAAACAGTGTTATTGAAATCAGGAAAATTTTGGGTAGAGTTATTTCATTACTAGAGGAGAGGATAACAAACCATTTTTTCCTCTAAGAGTAAGAACAATTCTAAAGAAGTTGCACGACGACGGAAAGAACACGGAAGAATTTTCAACTAAAATAATAGATTTTTATAATGAAATCAATGACTATTTAAAAATGTGGATTAAACCATTTAAGGACCTGAAAGTTTTCGACTGGATTGATCTAACGAGGTGTGATTTGCTAGATTGGAGCAACATTGAAAAATCTTTGGTCTTTTAAAAAGTTCACGGCATTGAAATTAACTATGAAAAATTATTTAACGAGTAGGTTAATTTGAAAAATTTTAGCAAAAATTTGAATCCCACTCAAAAAGACGACAGCTTAAACTCCTTGTGGCTAATATATTTTAAGCAATGCATTTCCGAGGAACAGTATGCAGAACTACGGAAAGTGGTTGAATATGTGTTTAGTATACTGGGACATAACGCTAATGTTGAGAGAGTCTTTTCTCTCAAAAATTCACAGTGGCCAAAAGAAAGAAATCGATGACTGCCAACAACAGTAGCTGCATTCATCAAACCTGTCTATAACATAGATCTTAAGTGAGATCAATTTTATGATTATTTGTTTACACAACCACAGATACTGAGGGAAATTGGTGGGGTTGAAAAGTATAATAAAAATAAATAAGTTTGTAATACTAAAATTTATTACATACTTACCTAAGTTTAAAGAATTTGTTGCAAAACTAAAGTGTTTGTTTTATATTTTAATAACTCATTTTCAACTCATAAAATTTTATTCCAATACTTTTATTTAAAAATATTGTTATTATAACTTGAATTTCATTTAACCTATTTTCACTACATATTAATATAACTATTGCTTATATATTTCTGCGTCCTGTTTTTAAACTGAATTGTCATGGTTTTTCTAACTTCAAATCCTAGTTTTTGTAATTTGGGGTTGGCAACCCTACCTTTAGCTGGCCTGGCGGACCACGCGTTTCCGATTCCAAACGTCCCGTGGTGCGTCCACCAGCTTCAGTGTCAGTTTTACACGCTTTCACTGACGCATCCTGCAAAAAGAGCGAAGCCGTAAGAATGTATCCCGCCGTTTTATTAATTAGTTTTTCCATTCTCCCGCGATACACCGTACACTGTCAAAAAAAAGTTTGCATTACTGTTACGGTAGATTGCTGGTGAAATTTATTCAGAAGTGTCCGTTAGTCTCCGTAAAATTACGGACACGTGGATTTTTTAAAACTTACTTTCCGTAAATTTCGCAGAACTTTCCGTGAATTCACGGAACGTCTCCGCTAATTTTATAATTAGTTTTCTGTATTTCCAGTTTTAGAAAAAATGTTAATGAAGAAAATCTGTTATTTTCGTTATATGGGTGGTCTCCTGTGCATAAAAGTGTATTTTAAAAAAGTTGAAATATTTTCTACATGGCCGATATTTCAGCCAGAGTTAGGAAGTTGGAAATCCGAGACTCTAACCACTCCCCCGCGACCTTCATATGAATTCTAGTATTTCTTATAGTCACACAAGCAATATTGTTCAGTTTCTAATAAAGTTTTTTTTTTTTTTAAGTGTTGCTAAATTTCACAGACGTCTGATGCTACTGTTTGATGTTTGAAAGAATAGGTCTTGGTGGCGTGGAAAACCCAAAAGCCGCAGAAACGATAATTGTCTGGTTGCAGTGGCAAAGAAAGCATCATGCGGACTCCTTATTGCCGGTTCCCCAAACCCGAAGCTTTAGAAAGTACGGAGACTTTCCATATTTCGAATTTACGGAGCTCAGCTCCGTTTTTTCGTCAGTGCCAATTGCGTTCCCGTATATTTACTCTATATTTCCGTAAAAAAGATCTGCAAATATGCGGAAATCATTAGTATTGTACCCGCATGCCGGAGAGGGCCTTGAGGATAACTCGCTAACTGATGGGTCGGCACAACGAGCGGATTCTCATCACTGGTACTTGCATGCTGGACAGACTGTATAGTGTATTCACGGTTTCTCTTTACACTTTTCCAATAAATCCTTTAGAAAAATCATCCCATATATGACGGGCCTGCTTGTTTCCTAAATATGCCATGTATCACAAGCGTTTTATACTCGTGTTAATATAAAATAATCTTATTTTTAATTAAATTGAGCTTTTACGTATATTTTTACTATGCATTATAATGTATCGTTTATACTTGATATGAATAAAAACAATGAGAAAATAAGTTTTGTTGGTAATGGTTGGTAAGAAATAGTTCTTATACATAATAGGTATTATTAATGCGTGTGCCCACGAATTCAGTGCGTTGTCCCTTTGATGTAATTTTCTCGGTTAAGCTTTGTATGCATGAGGCGGAGGCAATCGTGGAAGTAGAACTTCAGCAGTGATTCAGAAAAGTTGGAAGTAACTTTGAATAGACAATACATATAATTGAGGGTAACACCTGGGCCGAACTATGGGTTCATATGAGTTTCTCGGTGGAAACTTGGGAGGGCACAAATGCCCCATTACTGTGTGGCCTGTTCCGCAAACGAGTGCACTTTCTTTTTACAGTTATGAATGCGCCGCATGCGACGCTTACAAAAACAGGTTCAGCTCAGAGTCAACATGTTCATTATGTCAACAGGAAAATCAACTGCATACAGGACTACATTTAAAACTGACAAAAAAGTTGCCCTCAATCGTGGGAAAGACTACACTGCCTTGTATAGGTTTCCTGTCAACTCTAGATTCCTACGCTGATTGAATGTATCTCAGTCCTTTGTTGTCGGACCCTCCATGCACGTTAATCCCGTAAGTTATTAATTCTGCTCGTTTCAAACTTTAATCTATCTTGTCGTAACAAGCCTGTAGGTTTGCATCAAGCCTGGTGAGCAAACACGCTAAATTTGAATCAAGCTTGAATCAAGCTAAATAGTGTCCACAAGTCAAGCTCGACTTGGCAAGCTGCGATCGTAATTCAAGCAATCTCCACGCTTGCCACCAGCAAGTGCGTGCCAGTCATGAAAAATTTGGCTTAAATCAAGCTTGAAAAACACATGACATGACAAGGCGAATTCAAGTGAAATGGCAAGCTTGCTGCAAGCTTGCTGCAAGTTTGCATGTTATATGTGGTAAATGATTAGGGACTACTGCGTTTGTGTGGTTTATATGGAAGCCGAATGGCTCCCTACGTTATGACAAGTGTGTCATGCCTTGATGCACCATAGACGGGCATATTCCCGCTTATCTTAGCAATAGATATAGTGATAACAAGTATTACATTTCTTGGTTATAGGAACCATCGCGCCAGAAGCAAACTGGAGCAATTATAGATGTACCCGCCGAGTCTAAAGGGGTTTAAACAATGAAAAATTATTAAATAAGCAGAAACAAGAAATCAGTATGCTGTATAATACAAAAATCTAATTAGCACGGGCTTAACAATTTTTTTTTTTTTAGAATCAGCCTGACAGAAAATATTGCTGAATGTTCCAAATTTGAAATTAAAATAGAATCAAATGTTATTATTAATGTTATTGGCTAAACTTAAGTTTTGGGAATTCACTTTTCTAGTTCTCGATTTTCTCTACTGTCAAACGTAAGCAAAAAGAATTTTGAAAATCATTTTATATTGAGCGAAAGTGATTGAAAATTTTACAAGGTCTACTGCTTAACACTTAATCCCTAAGTTTTCACTGTTTCAATCCCTTAAGACCTGCTCAAAGAAATCGGGGGAAAAATCTCAGACGACTTTGTTCCTCAGTAAGTTATTTGTATTGAATATTTTCAGGGAGGTGTGCTCCATGCAGTGTTATTTATACTGAACTTTGTACCCGGCGCAGCTTCGCCCGTGCACAATTTAGTTTTTACAGCGATACACTAATAAATAAATTGGGTAAAGACAATTACAATATTATAAGATAATAAATTAGTAAACTACTATCATATATAACATACATACATACATACGTGTCACACCTGTCTCCCAAAGGGGTGGGCAGAGATTATGGACCCTCATTTACCACGATCCTGACATACATACCTCCTTCGCTCTATCCACATTCATACATCTCTAATATAACAATATTATGTGATAGNATGAAAGTGGTTTAGAAAATTTATTTGTATACAACATTCATCGTTTTGCCTCCGACCGCCAGCAAAAAAAAATTTCTGTTTGACGTGACACGCGAAAGGGCTACCTACGTATAGTTGTCCATATGAAAAAACATACTCCATGGTCATAACAAAACAAACTCTTATTGGAAATTTGACTCTTTTAAAATTAAAAGCAAATCCGAGGGAATCATATATATTCTAGGCATTAAAACATTTTCTCAAGTACCGCAGCCAGTTAGAATAGTACCTTCAGTGAGATCATTTTTTAAACTTTTTATTTGTTATCGAGTCCCACTGCCCCCGCCTGCGTATAGGTCCGTGCGCGCGTGTGTCTATTTTAGAAATTACTGTTTCACAAAACTTTTTATGTCTTTAAGTATTGGTGATAATTATCAATGTACATTTTGATTTAATAAAACAAAACTATAAAATATCTTTAAAATATATCAATGAATTTTTGGCACTTGAACAGCCTTAAGCGAGGTGTGCCCTTCTGTAGCATCTTCAACGAGATATCTTCATCTGTAGTCGGTTGGCGGAACAGGTAGAGGGCTCGGTGCTCGCCAAGGTGATACGGGCTCGATTCCCGGCGAGTCCATTCCCAGAATTTCGTGCGTGGAAATACATACCGGACGATGTCGCTGGTCGGGTCGATTTCCTCGCGGATATCCCGTTCTCCCTACCCCTGCACATTCCAGCGCCGGTCCACACTCACCTCGCTTCACCCTCGCCGGCTGCCAAACCTCTGAGCCCCGTCCCTCTGCAGGGCCGAGTGTAAGGAACATTGGTCGCGTGTTGCAGGTGGCAGGGGGCATGCGCGCGTGGACACCCCTGCTGCTGGCGCTGCTGGCTGCGCTGGCGGGCGCGGCGCCCAGGGGCATCCAGAGAGTGCGCGTGGGCGTGGTGGTGCCTCACTCCATGTTCCGCCTGCGGCACTATCGCGGAGCCGTGACCTCCACGCTGGCGGCGCTGCAGAAGGCCCGCCCACCCTACGCCTTCGTGAGTCGCTTCGACCTCCACCCGGAGATCGTCATGGTGCGGCCCAAGCCGAGCCCCACAGGTGAGCGCTGCTTCTTCACTCGCTTGCTTCTCGTCAATTGTACACGAATTTTGTGTGCTGGACTGGCACTGATTTATATGTTTATACGTAACAGTGAAACTTATTTCCAAATTTTGAGTTCCTGAGAACGTAAATATAATTGTAAAAAACATCCCCTTTAAATTACAAATTATGTAAAAATCTCAGATTAGTGATATTTTACATGCCTCTTTTCTCTCTGAAATGAATTCACATTAGTAGTAGTATTTGGGGGCAGGGGCTGCACCNGTGATATTTTACATGCCTCTTTTCTCTCTGAAATGAATTCACATTAGTAGTAGTATTTGGGGGCAGGGGCTGCACCATCTTGGATCTGCCATTATGTATGGTTACACAGCCACCATCTTGGATTCTGCCATATTGTTTTCATCCGCCATCTTGTTTTCAGACACCATTTTTTCACCCGCCATCTTGTTTACACTTGTCCTTCGTCAACTTTCGCCTGCTAGCGGTGCTGGTGTCGGTCTCGTTAGGCCGCCATGTTTATCTAGAGTTGGCTGCTAGGGGCATTACTTTTTTTTATTTAATTTTCGCAAAGCTCAAAATATGGTCTGGAGTTCTTTTCCTGGAATAAATGGCAACAAAATTATAATATTTTTTTAAATCTAATTTTTCCCCATACACATGTTATGATGTACAATTCTTTTAAATCCTTGTCCCAGCCGATGTGGAAATTTTGTTAAGCTTGTAAGCTGTGCTTGGTGGTCATTTGGTTATGATAGTTGTGTTACGATATTTTAATACATGTTCAAATCCAAATTCAGAAAGTGATATTTTAATTTTTAATATTATACTCCCTANGTGTTACGATATTTTAATACATGTTCAAATCCAAATTCAGAAAGTGATATTTTAATTTTTAATATTATACTCCCTACAATCCTAACACTATGGAACTTTTATTATTTACCTCCAAAAAAACTTAATTAGTAGTACATACAACGAAAATCAATCAAGATATGATACAGATAGTTCCCTGGAATCCGTGGAAATTCCTTCCTAGAAAAAAAAAATACTCTTAAACATAGAAAGACGTATGCTACTAGTTATATTACTAATTTCGCCGTGATTTTTTTTAAATATTTACTTGATAGTTAATAAATATAAGACTTATGCTGCAATAAAACGATAGAGAAGACGAACGATNTTTTTTTAAATATTTACTTGATAGTTAATAAATATAAGACTTATGCTGCAATAAAACGATAGAGAAGACGAACGATTAACATAAAAATATTAATTGTTCCTAATACATAGGTGGTTAGGGTAAGTTTTTTTTAATTTTCTGTATTATTTTCCACTTATCTAGTTATGCGAGTCAAGACCAGTACGTCTGCATTGTAAAATAATTGTATCCTCCAGTGCATTGTATCTAAATAATTGTATCGATGTTAGGCGTGCACCAATTTAAAGGTACAAGCAGAGGTTAACGGGATGCGAGTCGCTTAGGGTAGGTCGAGGCCTCTAGTAACTTTGAGAGTTCTCGCAACTGTTACAATCACGCAAACAACGCGCTAATTGTTTAAGAAATTCGTTTTCCTGCCAAAACAATATGCTTGCCGAATGTGGCTCGCATCTCCACAGCAAAAAGACTATGAACACCAACCTGAGTAGTGTAATTTCTCCCATCTGTTGTGATGGGCGACGCGTTGCAGTGATGTAGTCGTGGACACCCCTGCAGATGTCCATGCTAGCAGCGCGGCTTGTCTCTGCAACCAGGGTCGTCCAGTGATAACTCGTGGGCGTGATTGTGGGGGAGAGAGAGTGAGGGAAGGCATTTGGACGGCTCTTAACAGCGAGGTCTTGAGAGCCGATGTGATAATGCGACGTTCACCAGTGAATAATTAAATTTAATATTGATTATTGTGAAAAATCGAAGGACTTGATAGCAATATTAATTACAGACGATTTCCTTAGATAAATGTGCATAATTAACGAAAAATGACTAAGTGCAAATTACAGGAATTATTACATGCAAATGCTTTTCTGGAAATTCAAATTCTACACTTAAAATCATTGAACTCTTAAAGATTTTCTCCAGTTAGTTACGCATATCTAAACGTGGATATTTAAGATATTTCACTTACATGTATTGTTGTTACCACTTTTACAAAAGCGTCGATCTCCAGATTGGTTTCTCGGCAACGCCATGTAAAATATCCTCTGACGTTAAATACACTAGGTAGTAAATAAGTTTATGTAACTGCCATGCCAATCAATCTCTCATTACACTTCAGGTCTCTAAAATAAATTGTATTGATTTATTTCATTAAATAGAACAGACTCTTAATTTTAGTTATTCACGAAGACACAGTGACAAGGATATATGGCATATGTTGGAAAGTAGGGTATAAATGCTACGTGCAAGCTTTCATCGCGGAAATTATTCATTTTTGTTTGTCAGATACCGTGCCTCATCACTTCTCGCGCCACGGCAAAAGTTCTACTATAATACTAACGTGAAAATCTGTCTCTGAATAACTGACGCTGCATTTAATGAGTTTGTTCACGTGATTTTCTTGCGTGAGTTTGGACAACAGGAGTAATAAAGCTTTGAGAATGTCATTTTGACAAATTCGTCACCAGAGATTGACAATCTGTGTACACAGGAGGGGATGATGGATCGGAACGAGTTATTGTTCAGGTTAATTTTAGGGATGGCTACCCTTCGTAGTCTGTGACATAACTTTCAGTAGTTCTACAATAACTGTTCCCAGCAAGTAACTGCAAGTGTCGTAGGCTTCTGTAATAACTCTGCAAACTAACTACTGTCATTCAAGCCGCCAGTTCTTACATCTTGATACATTATCGGGACATTTCCGCAGTATAAATTAGTTTACGTGAGTTAATCGTAAGGGCTCTGCAGGTATGAATAAAATGAAAGAATTTGGCTAAATTCAAAAAGTACCGATACGCAGGTTTCCTTCGCGGTTACTTTCAGATGTGGCAACACATGATAAACTTATATTTTCTTGTGAAACGTCTTGGTGAGTGAGCTCAATGGCTCGGAAAATTTTACAAAATTCTATTTTTGGCTTTGTATTATTCTATTAACTATTATTAGATAACCCAAGTAAACAAAAAAATTTAGATTTTAAGAATACATTTTGAATGCTGCGCTTCAAAAAAAATTTTTTTTCTTCAGAAATACATTAAAATGTATAATAGTTTATTAAATAACCTTTGCATGTTTATGAATGCATGCACAAGAATAACAAGGTTACTATAGTGTGATGCACAGTTTACATGCACGATTCTTGGAACAGCTCTAGTAATATATGGAAATCACTCATTTCCGTCGCCTCAGCATGATCTTGTCGTTAGACTGAGGTCTCCACATAACAAGTTATTTTCTTTATTATGTTTCGCAACTCACTTTTCTTAATATAGGGTGGTTTACACTACTAGCATACTTAAAGCAAATTGAAAATTTTTCTTGCGACAAATTATTTACGGTTTTATCACCCACTACTTAAAATTAATCGGTTTGTTGATTAAATTATTATTTCATTTTGGTAATACACTCCAGAGAGATAAGTTAGGTAATTCATTGTGGATTTCAAGATTTGCTCACGTAGCATTTCGGGAACAGTGAGTGAGATGATATTTAAATCTTCATAGACATTTGTATATTACTTATAACAGTCCTGAATTTCCCTTATTTTCTTCCAATTTTAGTGGATTTACAAAAAAAAAATTTACTTTTACCTCGATAAGAAAGTTCCTTTTTGCCAGGAACATAAATACCTTTGTACAATGGCGGTTAGTAGTGAACAGCGATGACATCGTGAAATGAAACCACTGTATTTATATTTTAAAGCATAATTAGGAAACTAAATGTAGCCTGGAACAGCCCTAAAGCCTCGCAAAGCACCGTATGTGTGCCAACTATGCATCTATTTCTAGAGAATTAAGTATTTCCAGATAAAGAAAGAGAACTGCAGTTGGTCGTTATATTGTTTTCAATATTAATAACTAGCTTACCCGGCCACGCGTTGCTGTGGCATAACATATTTTGGTTCTATTCATTCTTGTGAAATTAATTGAAAGAAGTATATATATATATATATTATATATATAGGTGTGTATATATGCAAAAATACATTGAGAACAACAAACTGAAATGTTCGAACAGACAGCTGTCAACAAAGGCGCTTCCTGAAGCGAAATCTTGGTAAAAGTTAGATTTGTGGAGATTTTAGTACCTTGTCAGGTAATACAGATAAAAAATAAATGTGTACAAACACTCGTGGGAACGAAAGAAAGGATTATAAAAATAAAATGAAAATTGGTTGAATTTTTTTGGGAGTTATACCCGTCCAAACAAACGGACACAAAAAACACACACACACATACACACACATACACACACATATATATATGTATATATATATGTATATGTATATATCGGAGATATGAAACAAAAGAAAATATTGCTTAAGGTAGAGCAGTTAGTAAGATTCTATGAAGTGCGTCAAGCACTCAGGGTGTGGGTTCGATTCCCCTGTCTGCCGTAATTTTTTTTTTCGCTAGCTATATTTCTTTTTCGTACAAAATAATTGCACTTAATTTATTATACACTGCATTGTTTATTAACAGTAAAAAAAATACAATAAAATTTTGTACATAAATGTTAACATCAATGCAGCACACAATTTGTCTTGCTGCTACACATAATTTATTTTGCCGCTACATAGACACCACCTTAATGTTATCAGAACGGTAAGGAGGTAATATTTATCACTAAAATACTTAATGTTACAGTAAAAATAATAGCTTAACAGTATATTACATTAACAGCAACGTTAGTTACCAACGGCTCACAGATGACAGAAAATTTATGTTTTAGTAACATTAATACTGTTGGGACAACATTATACTTTTTTCTGTGTACCAGAAGAAGGTTTTTTGAGCATGCCTTGTGAAATCTGATGAATATTTTTGATACGTCCTGTATCTGAACCAGTCATAGAAGACGTAAGAACCAGCATGCCAGCAGCCACACACGCGAACCATCCATACCAACTGAACGTACGAACTCTGTACACAAATAAAAAGTTTGGTTGCACCCGAGGTTGTAGGAAACAAATTTTTGTTTTATTATACAAAACTTCTCTATCAGTACATGTGGTATAACACTGGAATCCCCGGAAACTATCTTTCCAAATTTGAAATGTTATTATTAAAACCGACTCAATCTACACGTTGTTATGGTGTGATCAGGCCTTAGCTGAATGGCTTGCCTGATCACACCTTTAAACATTAAACCTGGAAACGAGCGGTATTGCAACGCCACCATTTCGTCGTCGATCCTTGCGAAAGAAGACAGTTGCAGAAATCCCCTCCACCGGTCACTGAGCGGGGCCGCAGAACCACGCGCTTGATGTAGGCCGGCGTAACATCCGGAACGTGGTCTTTCGTCTTTAGTCCTTTGGGCGACCCGACCAGCAGAGCAGACCAGGAAGATGGGTGTGTCCGGCCGGCGTTAACCGTCTCGCAGAATCAGCCTCCGGCTGCAACAAGGCGATGACTCTCCCGTTAGGTTTAATTAAAATGGCGTGAATCATAATGCAATTAAATAATGAATCATCTTAAATTCAACGTAAAGCTCCCCCGATCAATAGTCATTTAAATAGCTACTGTATAATCTTCGTGTAATAAAACCTCATCAGATACTGTTGTGCTCTACCGAATCATGAGTCATTATTGAGCTACGTCCTCAGTAACTTTCAAGTACGAATTAGCTGAAAAGCTTAGTTCGTAACAACGTGAAACTTCACTGTACATTACTGGAGCGAATTGTATCTTCTGCTAGCTACTCGGCGCTCTATTCGTCAACGCAGCGTGTGATCCCGGAAAAGTATTCTGTGTATTATCTTTTCACGAGATAAGATCACTTATCACAGTGCAGCGGGAGTTACCGGAGGAATTAGGGGAAGGATACTGCCAGCAAGCCATCATTTCGAGTGTGGTATAGTCTATTCGTGGTTTCTTCACACTGTTGGAATCAAACCTTCCGAAAAATGCCATTTATAATAAGCGTTTTATACTTGTGTTAACAATAAAATATCTTATTGTTGGTTAAATTTAAATTTTACTTATATTTATGTATACATATTTTTTTTTCCATTTATAACTAATATGAATAAAGAAATTGATAACGTAGGTGTGTTGGTAATGCGTAGTAATAAAAAGTCCTTATGCTAAATATGATTACACTGAGTGCGCACGAATGCGCAGCGCTGGTCCTCTGGTGTAATTTTCTAAGCTTGGTTTATTTGAGGCGGAGGAATATACTGGAAGTAGAACTTCAGCAGGGCTTTAGAAAAGTTGGAAGTAACCGCGAACGTAGTACACGCGCTATCCGTTAGAGGCGTCTGCCTGTGTAAACATAGGAGTTTCGCTAAACTGCCCGTGAGTGCTAAGCGAGTTGATAGCATGCGCCACACTGTCTCGTGCAGCCCAGTCGAGAATTTATCGTACCAAGAACAAGTGGCTGGCGCTCTCTTCCGAAAACGCTTAATCTCCTTCCATTCCGGCCACAGATGTTCAAAAAAACCAGAACCCGAGGACCAAAACGAAAAGATGCGAAGTCTGTTGGAACTTACTGTAAAAAATTAATGAGTCCATTACAGAAAAGGAAGTCTTCGATGATAGCGTGAGCGGACACAGGTTACAAATCTAGAGCACTGGACATTCCTCGGAGTTTTTTGAAAATGAAATATACAGCTCCAAGAATATCAGCCCACGTGGGATTTATACCAGTGCTTTGATATTACACAGACACCCACCTCTCGAATTGGTGGTTCTCTAGAACTAGCATTCCTTATCTTTCGCTAAAATTTCCGCTACTGTTTAAAAGCGATTATGTCTGCAAAATTAGAAATTATAATGTTTTTTTTTTGCCCCGGACATAATTTTTCTCTGCTGACAAATTTAGCACTATCTGCACTCTAAACTGGAATCAGTGGAAACCCACTGATTCGCATTGAAATTCAACTACTCGAATCAGTGAAAATTTCTCCACACAGAATCAGTGAAAAACCACTGGTTGTTTCAGTGACAGAATTAAACTGATCGAGTAAATGAAGTGAAACAGTTTCACTGATTTAATAAGTGACGTGAAACAGTTTCATCGAGTGAATGAGTGACATGAAACAGTTTCGCCGATTGAATTAGTGACGTGAAACAGTTTCACCGATTGAATGAGTTACGTGAAACAGTTTCACCGATTCAATGAGTGACGTGAAACAGTTTCACCGATCGAATGGGTGACGTGAAATAGTTTCACTGATTGAATGAGTGACGTGAAACAGTGTCACTTATTGACTTAGTGACGGCGAACTGCAGCGGTGATTTAAATATTGTTTTTATTGAATGTAGTTATATAATTAGGAAAAATAAACATATTCACGATAGCTTACTAATAATATTGCGCAATTAACCATATTTTAAAAAAAGGAAAAAAAAATCGCTGGGATTTCACTTTCTCACACCCTCAGAATGATGCTTCTCGTCCGTTACCTTGCCATCTGAGCTATTTTATTTTTTAAATTGACTATTGACTCCATTGACCGAGCTATCATGCATGTGTGATTAAAAGTCTTTTTAATTTTAAGTCACTCAAAGTACAGTCAAACTGAAAATTCTGGCAAAATCATACTACTCGCTCCCTGACTGAGTACGCTTACATTTTATTTCTGACTGTCTGAAAAAAATTACGTTCAAATCGTACAATTGTCAGTCGAGTAAAATCGACAAACGGGCAGAAGTATTTTACCCACTACCGAGTAAAATGTTTGTTTTAGGGAAACAGGTTTCGTTTAACAGAGCGCAGTAATAAATGATCAGAGTTTTATCCTTTTCCCGAGAAAAAAAAAGACAGTTGAATGTTTTATTTACTGTCGTTAATTATAATTGGCTATTAAATATTTCGTGTTTAACGCAACAATGGCAATTAAAGTGAGGTTAACTAAATTAATTAATCGTTTTTACTTGTTACACCCACGTGCCCGAGTCCACAACTCACAGGTTTGCAAACCAGCACGCTGCTCGGCCAACTTGTCGTGGCGAAAATTTGTGCTTGGGTGGGTTGAAATTATTGCTGCTCTGAAAACGGAAACATTATGTAGCAGGTAAAATGCGCAGCGCCCCTGGCTTATTTAACCAGTATTTTCGTTGCAAATCTGCTGGAAATTTCAGGTTAACGATTGTTCATTCTTCTCATCGAAAGAGAATATTTGCAACGCAGGGAATCATATTAGGAACCAAGCGTGGTTTGAGACTCACTGCTGTGCAATTATTGCTTATTTGCTGAGTGATACAACACAGTTATCTCCACCGCGCTGTAATCTATCAATCACGAGGCATGCAATCGTTAAAATGTGTCTCCGGCAAGACTTGATGGCGTCATACACGAGTTAGCATTTACCGCGGTAAAAATTACATTTAGAGACAAGTATTTTTAATGTTTACGTAAAAAAATTATCGTTAGTAAATATTCAGTTGCATGTAATGTAAATATACCCCATTAAAACTTTTGTTTAATTATCTAAGTAACAATTAAGCCAGTTCAGAAATGAAACGTGTTCTTTTATCAACGGAAAAAGAAAAAAATTTCTTTTGACAAAAAGGAAATTCTCATTAGGGAAATTAGTAATTAGTCTAACCAAATAAAATAATGAAAGTCAACGTTACATGATGACTTGAAATAAATATGGGCCGTTCTTTATAACCGAATATTAAATAAAACAAAATTTATATATGGTGCACTGTTAGAAAAAATGTCCGTAAAATGACGGAAAATTCCGGTTACAAATTATCCAGACTACTGCGTTAAATTACGGTCTCTTTTTTTTTTTTAATAACGCTCTCTCCGTAAATTTTACAAAAATCTCCGTAAATTCACGGAACGTGACCACAAACTTGAAAGTTAGTTTTTGATCTTCTCTTTAAAAAAATGGGGTAACAAAAAAAAGTTTTACTTCCGTTATGTGGGTGATTCACTGTGTATAAACATGACTATTAAAAAAGTAAAAAAATGTTGCCCGATGGCGGTATTTGAACACGAAAAAAAAAATGATTGGCCGTCCAACACACTATACACTCGCCTATCCACTCATATACCACCTTTTCACAAAAACTACTGTTGAAATTGTGGCATTTATACAGAACCATTCATGTACTGTCTGAGTTTCTGGTTTTGTCAGTGTGTTGGTGATTTTTTGTATTTTAAGTTTACAGAAAAGGGTAAGGAAAAAAAAGATATATTCCGTAATGTATTTCACTGTGTTTGAAAGATAAATTTAAAAAGTTTAAATACTTTGTCCTGTAGTGGAATTTGAACTCGAATCGAAAAATTAACAATCAATTACTCGAACTACTCACCTACCTCACCTTTGCACGAAGTATTTCGTAAATATGGATTTTACATGAAAGTGACGAACGCTCCTGTCTTTGTTTCAAGTCGTGTTGCTGTATTTGCGGTTTGTAACACGAGGTTACAAAAAAATAGTTTTATTTTCGTTATGTGCGTGTTTTACTATGCATGCAGAAGGTTTTGTCTTGTAGCGGAATCTGAACAAGAATCAGCGAATTGGCACTCCATGAGCGGTTCGCCACTCACCTACTACTATTTTACACGAAGTAGTATTGCGAAGATGCGATTTTAGACGCTTAAATTATCATCTGCATTGTTCATGTATCAAGATCGAAGCCATAAGGATATGAAGAGCTTCCGTATATATATTTTTTTATGGAACTCATTTCCGTTATTCGTCATTACGGAGTGCCTTTCCGTAAATACACTGACAGACGCGGATAAGCGACTTTGTTTTATACTATTTAGAGATACGGGCTTTCTATCGGCGTACAAAAATCTCATAGTTAACTGGCATATCTTATTTCTATGCGTTTTTCTTAAATATATGTTGACTGATGGGAGAGCATAATAAAATCCTGTACCTTTATCCGAGCGCAATATCATCTTACTACATTATTATGTCTTGTATCGAATGTATTCTATTAGCACGAGTTTTAATTTAATTTAATGAAATTGCCACGTGATTATGAATTCCTATCACAGTAATAGTTTCAATTCAAATAACTACATCCAGCGCACACAGGTGATCTATATCTTAAATTAAATTACAAGAATGGTATTGCTGAGGTAAATATACGCAACTAAGGACTTGCGGTTCATACTGAAATTGTTTACATTTTAATAAAGTTTGTTATTTAGGTGTCAAATAATTGCTTTGTAAGTTTAAATATTGGGCTGTAAAAAGTAATTTATTATTTAAACCTAATACATTTTAAAGGTAGACATTATGACATTATATTAATTATACAGCTTCTTAAAAGCTAAAAGTTTTAATGATGAAAGTGGACGTGGCTGAAATTTTGTTATTATTAATACGGAAATTAGCGTGGGTGGGTAGGTAATTTATTGAAATGGGGGTGGATGGTAGAGAAGCTGATGCAAGGCAGAGAGAGGGTAGGTAGTAACCAATCCATCACCATTGTTATGATTTTGATATTTGTTTGGCGTAATAAGTTATTGATAAAAGTTATATAATGAACACTATATAAAAGAGGTTTATTTAACATTTAAGTTTTAGATCATTATTTCAATATAAATATGATTTAATATGAACGTGTGGAGATAAAAAAAATATACAAAAATATTAAATTAGATTATTTTATAAAGATTTAACCAACCACGTTCTAAGTAAAGCCTAATTGGAGAGTCCCCCCCCCCACCTTGTAAATGATTCCGGAGGCTGATTAAGTTCGCGCAAGTTGATGGCCGGACACACCCATCTTCAGTGGTCTTCTCGTTCCAATGGCCCGATGACAAAATACACCGCACACGGACTACACTGTCCTAGATCGGCTGCGTTGTTCCCGTTTACTGGCCGGTGGAGGGGGTTTATGTGGTTTGCGTTTTCATAACTGATTTCAGCGATCACGGCCCGTGTCCTGGGTAAATAAGTGAAGGTGTGATCAGGCAGGCCGCTCAGTTAAGGGCCTGACCACAACTCGTATCAACTTATATGCATTACAAAAATACAGAGGAAAAATAAATAATTTCAGTATGCACAAATATTTTCCTGGCGTTCATAATTCTACGTCAAGACATGGAACTACTTTCTATACGTTGCTGCCATCTTAACTGCGCGCGAGTCGGTCGGTGTGCCCGTTAAAACATTTGCAGAAAGGGGCAGCGACATTTCTCAAAAGTTGATTTCCAAAGTGCTCAACTAACCGTAAATAAACTATACCAATTAAAGTGCATGACATTTTTTATCAAATAAAGAAGCGTAACATTATTCCGACGGAAGGCGACGGGGAACCTCTGCGGCCTGCTTTCATTACAGACGCGGCACATCTCGGCCAGGTAACGGGTCGCGCGCGAATTCCGTGCGACGAATGCAGGAAATGAAGCAGATGGGGTTGTGGAGGGGGGCTGGGCGGTAGGACTAACGATTACAAAGTGACCTGAGGAGGAAATGAAAGTTTTAACGGCGCGGGCGACACGTCACGTGCTCCGGGGATCGTTGTGGTACAACCACGAGGACCCCAACTCAGGCTTCACGCCTTCTGCAGGCCGCCACGGTAAACGGAGCACTTCTTTAAATCAACCTTGGAAAAACGTCACTGCCCCTACCTGCACATGTATTATTCACGGAAACACCGACTGGCACGCGACCAGTAAAGTTGGTAACGACAGAGGGAAAGCAGTTCCATGCCTTAACCTTCAATTGAAAACCTTAGGTGAACATTTGTAAATACTGAAATGATTTATTTTGCTTCCTAGTTTTAATGCAGACAAATGTAATAAATAGCAAACAAATTTTTTTCTTTTTCTAATAATTTCCCAGTTTTACTTGATCGCTGCACGAACAAAGTGATTAAGCCAATGGCAACGTTAATTTTACATATGTTGGAAAAATACACAATATGGAAACAGGTAGATCTTATGCAGGTCTTTCGAAAGTCCACAGTTTACTGTGGACAGCCAATTCCCCCACCCCCTCCTCTTTTTTCCGCCAACGTAGAATGACTTCACTTACGCGGGTCGCTACTTGCATTTGTGCCCAGCCGCTGAAGACTTCGGTGCCAAGTTCGGCATCCGTCGGTTATCCTCGGCTTCTCTCGACTGACCTGAGCAGTGACGGCAACCGTACCTTCCCTGTTTTCGACAAAGTTAAGTACTATGGAAATATCTCGCAGTGCGTTATTACCGGTACATAAAATCAAGAATACAATTTTAACTACCCTGGTATGTTTATATTCTGGTTTTTTTTTTTTACTGATAATGCGTTTGAATGAACGGAATTATTAAAGTGAGAAATAGCTCATACAGTGCATAGTTTTCCAATAAAAATAATTTGGCTGTTTTTTAATAAGCATAGAAAAAACAAAATCAGCACGCGTGCGGAATTAAATGTTTTCAAATTTATAAAAAACATTGTATAACAAATTTTATAATTAGCAAATAAAAAATTAACNGTTATTGCCGGCACATAAAATCAAGAATACAATTTTAACTACCCTGGTATGTTTATATTCTGGTTTTTTTTTTTTTTTACTGATAATGCGTTTGAATGAACGGAATTATTAAAGTGAGAAATAGCTCATACAGTGCATAGTTTTCCAATAAAAATAATTTGGCTGTTTTTTAATAAGCATAGAAAAAACAAAATCAGCACGTGNTTTCCAATAAAAATAATTTGGCTGTTTTTTAATAAGCATAGAAAAAACAAAATCAGCACGCGTGCGGAATTAAATGTTTTCAAATTTATAAAAAACATTGTATAACAAATTTTATAATTAGCAAATAAAAAATTAACTTTAACAAAATTAAATTTTTTTTAATCTGCTGCTAAAAAAAGCTTTGTCTGCATTTATTTGTTCGCAATTTATATATTTTAATGTTTTATATTTTATTTAGTATTTTTTTTAACAAAAGTTTGAACATATTTACGGTGTGGTTTATATTCCTAATTTTCGCATAAAGTAAGCAATTTTTCAATCCAAAAATTATAGAATCTATAAACTATTGCTCTATGTGATAGTTACCAGCATTCAAATATATTGTCAAGAAATGCAACCCCAACGAAATATATTGAGTAGTTCAAATTATGTTCTTGATTTTATGATAAGGGAATGATCGTAATGGAAACTCAAATCGCATTATCGAATATTAGATATTACATGATGTATTAATTTAAATTTCAAGGTTCTTATTTACTGGAATAATATTGAGGAGAGAGAGAGAGAGGAAATTGATACGTTTCGCCCCACACATGCTCGTCCAGAAATTACGATCACGTTGGTAGCAAATGGGTGAACACTTGCATGTCCGATTTTTGTCTGTTTTGCACCTCACTCATAATGTCTTTACACAAGTGCTGGACTCAGTCCATCCTAAGAATACAAATAGCGGTAAATACACCAGCAACTCGGCAAAAGACATTCGCCGGTCGGAGGATTTCTCACGGCATGACTGCGCGAGATACATCCTGTGGCGCTACGCAATCATCAGTAGGAAAATTAGTTGCCTGGTTCATTATTATGTGTAAAATTTGGAGATAATTTTCAAATAATAACTTTTATTCATTAACGCATATATTGAGTCATAAACGTCACTGTATATAGTGTTGTTCGCAGCGATCACAGAAAAAAAGTCTAAGACTACACTTATAGCAACAAGTATTATAGTGAGCCCATTCCATCTTCTTAAAACATTTTCCAGATTTCTCAAGTTGGTGAGCACTGCTACTTTTACTTAAGGTCTTGGCGCAGTAGTAACATGAATATCTTGATGTCTGTGGTGAACTGGAATTGGCATTTTCAGTGAACATAAAACCCTTATTTCTCGCACACCTTTTATCCGATTTTAATGACCGACATACCTATGGATTCCCCTTTAAATTCTCTAAAATATGATTTAGGGAAGAATTCGAATTGGCGAAAAATCTTTAAGATCAATCGAAAAATGCCAAAAAAAAACAACCAAGAATGTTGCTGCAACAAAAAGGGTTTTTTTTTAGATTTCTTTAGTCGTTGTAGTAACATTAATATTGTTGTGACAAAGTTACTTAACATTAACCATTTACAAAGTCTTCTATTTCTATAATTTTAACATACTGTTGAATTCTTAATGCTAACAAAGCCACAAAGTAATGTGGCCGCAACCAAATGTTATTAACAGGCAGAACAAAATATTTTGTGTTACTGCGACATTAAAGTAATGTCCAACCAACGCAAGTTTACACTGACTTGACGTTGTGAAATGACGGTGGGTAGTGAACAGCGACATCCTCGTAAAATGACACCACTGTATTGAAATTTGAAAGCATAGTTTGAAAACCGAATTTAGCTTATAGCAGCTCTCAACACTTGCAAAGCAGTTTTCGTGTGGCAATTATGTGTATATTTATAGAGCACAAAGTATTTCCACATAGTGAAAAATAACTGCAGTTTGTCGTTACGTTGTGTTGAATACTTACAATATTAAACTAATATTGACATGTCAAGATAGCGCAGTTTGCAGGACGCTGGATTCTGTAATGTCGATAATTTAAGCACACGTGGAGCAGATATGATTTGCCTCATATCTGTAATTTTTTTTTCGTTGGTAATATTTCTTTTTGTGGCAAAATAATAGCACTTAATTTATTTTACGTCGGAATGGCATTAGAAACAAATAAATTATAAGAAATTTTTTAACACAAATGTTAACGCCAGTTAAACTCAAAATTTGTTTTGCCACAACATAAACACCACCTTAAAGTCGACAGTACAGATAGGATATATTATTTTTACGTTATTATCTTAATTTCACATTAACGTAATAACTTAACAGCATATTACATTAAGAGCAACATTATTTACTGACGGTTCACAGGTAATAATCAATAATTACTGATGTAGAAACATTAATACCGCTGTACAACGGCGGATAGTAGTAAACAGCGATATCATCGTGAAATGAGACCACTAAATTTAAAATTTAAAGCATAATGTGAAAACTAAATGTAGCCTGGACCAGTCTTAAAGCCTTGCAAACAAGTTTATCTGTGCAAAATATGCATATATATATATATATATATATATATATATATATATATATATATATACATATAAAAATATNGTCGCTATATTACATTCAATGCCCAAAATATGAAACAGAAATAGATATGTTAAGGTAGAGCAGTTGGTAGGGTTCCGTGAATAGGAGTACGTCAAACATTCAGGGCATCGTTTAGATTTCCATTCCTGTCGTCATTATTTTTTTTTTCGTTAGTGATATTTCTTACTGTCATAAAAATAATTGCACTTTACTATTTTTACACTGCATTTTTTTTGTAAAGCCAAAAAATAAAAATACCACAAAATGTTTAACACAAATGTTAACATCGATGCAACACAAAATGGGTTTTGCCGCAACACAAAATTTGTTTTGCGCAACATAAACACCACCTTAATGTTGCCATACAGTAAGGAGGTAATGTTGTCACAAAATACTTAATGTTACAGTAACATTAATAGCTTAAAATTATATTAAATTAGCGATAACCTTAGCTACTGACGGCTCACAGATAACAGAAAATTAATGTTGTGGTAACATTAATACTGTTGGCACAACGTTAGACTTTTTTCTGTGTGNGGCTCACAGATAACAGAAAATTAATGTTGTGGTAACATTAATACTGTTGGCACAACGTTAGACTTTTTTCTGTGTCGGAACAAATCATACATTTTATAACATAAATTTAAATGGAATGGTTACATAAATAGCAATTGTAGTATTTTTTGTTTCCTACACATTAGACTACAAATCGGCTAAATTAAAGCTTGTTAANTTACATAAATAGCAATTGTAGTATTTTTTGTTTCCTACACATTAGACTACAAATCGGCTAAATTAAAGCTTGTTAAAGTAAGTAAAAATTTCTTAGCGTTTCGATGACATGAACTCATTTAGCGGAGGAATACGCAATGGATAGATATGAGAAATACAATGTTTATATTGTTCCTATAGCTGTACAACAAATTTACATTGCCTCGTATCACTTTTTATTTTTTGCAAAATTTTACATTATTTTAAAATCCTTCGTGTATGAAGATAATGTTGCAACTTCCAGTCAAAAAATTAATTAATATATGCTATAATTATTTTTATTTTATGTTACTGGCAATTCTAACAAAAAATTCCTTGAAGTTAAGTGATACTTAATTTTATCTTTAAAGATGTTAATCATATTAAAAATGATGATAATGTTTGTTGGATTATGTTAAAGCAAGACAAAAAAACAGAATGTGAATTTATGTTTACCTTTCTAATATTAGAAATGTTTATGTAAACATTTAAACAGTGAAACTTTTCTAATGGAAACCTGGAACTAAAAGTCTGATAACTGAAGTTTACTTAAAATACATTTCATTTGCATTAAGCGTAGAAATTCAAAATTATAATTTTGTACAATTTGTAGAAACAATTAACTTTATGGTAAAACTGCTGGAAATGGAAATTATATAATTTCTTTTGCTGATTTTTGCTATGTAGCCATTAAATATTGAATTGTTCGTATCAAGAATAATGGTACATTTTAAACAAAAAAAAAAAAAAGAATGCCGATAATAAGAATTATTTCGAAGGAGTGTTAATTTACAGACCAGTTTATGTGGCGTTCATCTTGCAATGAGTAAAGTCGACTTGTCNTTCATCTTGCAATGAGTAAAGTCGACTTGTCTCACTCTCATACTAATTTATTGTAAATATTCTCTTACCTGAAAACAAGAGCGAATCTCGTGTTACTTGGTATCACTTATAAGAGCCTATTCAGTGGGGCAGCATCCAATAAGAAAGCGAAGTTTACAGACGACCAAGAAGTCCAACCAGTTGCGTACACATTGTTTTATTTTTGGACGGGCTGAACCTCGGTTTCTGAAGTGAGCACTTTGCACAACGAGGAAAAACACCTTTTCCCAAAGTGAAATGTATTTTAATGTCGAATTCACACCCAAGGGAAACTTACTGCAATTATTTATTTCAATATTCAGTGCATATTTTTCTGTTAATTAAAAAAAAAAAATTACATTTGTTTATAATTTTGGGGGGGGGG
>NQII01000741.1:655375-694415 GCA_002778355.1 Clitarchus hookeri
TTAATTTCGGTCAGAAACCAGGGTGATGGGGGGGGGGAAGGGTGGCGGTTCGTCCACAGCGCTCCGTCCGTCATCACGCGCGGGGGAAGGGGGGTGGATTATATTCCCGCACGGAGACGCGAGACCCAAAGGCACGCGAAACTCTACTAACGAGAAGCCACGGGCCAGTCATCCCCCGTGGGATTAACTCCCCATCCTCTCAAACACCAACCCCGACTCTGATGCCTTAAGGGTGGATGGGGGTTAGAGTATCTGGCTAGGGAGGAGGGGGAGGGATCCCCGTTCCCCCACAACCCACCTCGGGCGGCCTTTGCTCTTCGTTTGAGGGGCTCCCGAACCACCTGTATGTGACTGCACCGCCTTGATTCCGTTTACGCGCCAAATCGTCGCCCGACTTACCGTTGCTTTCACGCTAATTTAGCATCCCATTTCGCTGGATTAATCACCTCCGTTCTCTCTCCCTCGTAACAACGAACCTTGCATAAAAAGATTAAAACTTCAGGGGCGCCGCCCTAAGATTCAATAACGGCAAGTAGCCGGCGACACAAAGGAAATGCCCCACAGGCACTCGAGTCCTGCTTTTCAACGATGTTCGTTACCCTGCTGTACGGGCGGATTTAGCCTGGTTTGTACTTACTGTGGTAGTCCTTTCGTGTCGAAGGAAAATGCACGTGTTTTAGAACATATGTCATTCCCACAAGACGTGATAATAACAAATCAAAACAGCCCAATATGTTCACTGCATCTTAGCTTCTAAGCAAGTATGTTAAAACAGATAGGCCTGCAATTTACGTGTAAACGTCGCAATCAAACAAAAGTTATATTATATGAGTGGTGTTGGCTGGGCGCGATATATACAACTCTTTTCTAGTTGGGAAACACCACCGTAAATCTGAAATATCTAAACGTGTAAGGTTACCAGGCATTCAGAATAAAAAATGGCCTTCACTCTGGTAAAGGGCATTTCATTGTAAAGGAAGACAATGCATTTTCATTAACTTTGCAAATATTTTATGCTGAATAATTTTTCTTTTCTCATGTAGTGCAAAATAATAATGTCGAAAAAAATATTTTTCATATTTTGAAGCAAACAATTTTCACAATATTAATAAATATAATAATTATATTGTTCCCATTGCCAGTTATTTTAAGATATGAAAACTTTATTTTAGGAACTAAACATGTATGCTTGAAGTTTTTTTTATACCACATAACGTTTTAAAATGTACATTGCAGTATTAAAATGATTGTAAATAATAAATTTAAAAAATCTTAGACAAAGCGACTCTTTTTTCAATCTTAAACCATATAGAAGTTCTCATACGATTTATAACAAACTAATGACATTATAATAATTAGTATATCAATACTATCATTTATCTGATCATAAAAGCCTGATATTTTTTATTAGGGCATGACGAAAAAAAACTCTTGTACACTAGATGTCCTTTTGCCGGATATCTGGTATCTGTAACCACGTGTGTGTAAACCTTGACGACCGTGAAACTTGTTAAGTGAAATACGATATTCTCTAGTCTGTCCTCAGTATCTTAACACTTTTGGAATGAAACCTTTGAAAAATCTCCCTGTTAGTGACGTCTTATGTTTCCTAAATATGTAACGTCAAACGCGTCTCGTCCTTCTGTTAACATAGAAGTATCTTTTTTTTCCTTAAATTTAGCATTTAGTTATACTTTATTTATAAATTATCATATTTCACTTGATATTAATATGAACAAAAACAGGGAGTAAACGGTGTGTTGGTAATAACTAGTAACAAAAGTTGTTATGCAAAATACTATTAAACTGAGTGCGCACGAATGCGGTACGTTGACCCTGTGGTGTAATTTTCAAAATTTGGTGAAGTTTGGTTTTCATGAGGCCAAGTAGCAGCCCGAAAGTAGAATTTCAGCAGGGCTTCAGAAAGTCGTAAGTGAACCATGACTGGAGTATACGGTGTGGTATTGGATATCGCGTGTATGGGATACGGAGACCGAAACGAAGACGTCTTAAGTCCAAGATTCGATAAACATGCGAGCGTCGACTCGATTGTCAAGTGGTACGAAGCAATGTGTAATCTTCCTGTAAATGATTGCGTTATCTAAAACGCTAACATAAACAGAAAATAAATCGATCTTCTGCCCAGCGCTTTAAAACGTGACCCGCTGTACTCGACGTTTTTATCCTATTTGTGTTTCAATGAGCATTGCCATGTGAAACGTCTCGTGGCGTACGAGCCCGAAGCGTGTGGGCGACCAGTTCCGCTGACCACACGCTGGTGGCCGTGTACACAAGCCGGCGGGCGGCAGAGGTTTCGTCGCCGTGCAAACACACCGGTAGTGGAGGACACCTTGAATAACTCCGCGAAACATGCCATGTAGTCGGGCGCGTTGCGCACCTCGCTGTTTACCCTCAAGAGGACCACGTAACTAAAACATTTTCCTGTGAAATAGTTTTTTGCGCATATACACGTATCCGAGTGAACAGTGAAGATACATAGGCGGCTCTTAACATCGAGGTCTTGAGAGCCGATGAGGGCAAAGGGTGGTGAGTACGGAGCCACGCCGGAATGAAAGGGCGGGACAAACGGGAGATCCCCGAGAGAACATGCTGACCTGCGGCCTCGTCCAGCACGATTGCAGATTTCAATTGCGTATCCTGTTGTATTTTTACTTGTGAAATGATTGGGCTCTCTAAGGGATTGAACCTTCGATACCTTATTTTCAAGGATGATGCACTGTCTCCAGCGCCGTCAGGGTACATGAGTTACTTCCTATACAAATTTCAATAGCATATGTTAAATAGTAAGTATGTTTTGTCAAGAGTGACGCAATAACAATACTTGTAAGCGGCGAGTTGCTTTCTTGGTCGGTAATGTATACCATGCACGGAAAGGCAGGATGGTCATTGTGCTCTGTGCTCCCGTTGAGTTCACATCGATAACTACGAGATGCACTCGCAGCCTCCAGGTCTTCTGTGTATGAACCAGCTACACCAGTTTTTTTTTTCAGTTAAGGTAATCCTATTCTCTTTATGTTTTGGATCTTCTAAAAGCAGAGTACTTATATACTTGCAGAGTGTGTGTGCCTGTGCCTGTGCGTGCGCGTGCACGTGTGTGTGTGCGCGCGCGCGTGTGCCTTTTTTTCGATACCTTCTTACTCGTCATTACAAAGTTTGTATATTTAATGATATTTACATATTAATAAAAACTTTGTGGCGAGCGATTCATTGCTAATTCGTTTCGTAATGTGCTTACAGTTATAGCACTATAAATGGTACGCATTCAAAATAAGTACATGTACTATTTGCTTATATAATTTTTTTTACATCTGTTTGCCTCGGCGCATAGCTGTGACGTCTCTTTTGCGTGGCTAAAGTTCAAGTAGTATAAATGGTATATCATTAAATAAATAAATATATATATAATATAGAATTTAAAATGAAATAAATTGTTACTGTATTACTGAATTCTTCTCGTAAAGGTAAGTGCACGTGTGACTTGGCTGGTCTGCCATCCTGGAGCCTGACGCGTCTCTCTTTCGACTGGTGTTATGTGTTATCCCTTCGACTTGGCGAGACCTACACGGTGCTCGCGTCCCCTGCCGACCATCTGGACTGCCTTACAGATTCCCAAGATGTTAGTTGATCGCACAGCATCGGTCGGATCAGACGTGTTCTGCTGCTAGTGTTGTGAGTGTTGGCTGTACTCTGAATTTAATGGTTTCGTTTCAATCGGTTCGTAAGGAAGTCGTTTGCTATTCTGTTGTATTAACCGGGACGGTCTGGTCTTGTCTAGCATCGTATAACACAGCGTACAGAAAACGATGCTTGTCTAATATGCGATTGCGCTGGTTGGTCAGTGCTTATAATTGTTTTCATTTACATTACATTTTTATACCTGTTGCGTCAGTGTGTGGCAGTGTTGTGATACCTATGTTATGAATTTGGTGGCTGTATCTTAAATGGTCCGGAAAATACAGCCAACTATGCTAAGTGGGCTTATGACATACTTGATGCGTGCGCGGTGCGACTATAGGCTAGCGTGCGTGGGCAGGCCTCGCTCCCTGCCGCGCAGGTGGAATGCCAGAGTATGAGGCTAGTCCCGCCAGGACGCCAGGTGAAATGAGACCAGAATAAATATGAGAAAACCAAAGTGGAATGGTTGAGCATGAGACTCGTCCCCCGCCAAAATACCAGGTGAAAGGTGACCAGTAGAAATATGAGAAAACCCCAAGGGATAGAGCAGGCGTGAGAGAACAGGCGAGGGGGAGGGAGACTGGAGGGAATGAGAGAAGTTGCATGACGGGGCAATGAACTCGAACATTCGTCAGAAAAAATGGATGGTGCTGGGATGTAATGACATAGCGTGAATGTCAGGGTAACCTCTTAACCCCTCTCCCTCATCACCAAAAAAGGAGTCATTAGTCACATAGTGGGGACATCGGTGGAAATTATGCAAGTGCCAGCCACATTTTGCAAAACACATTTTTGCGGGAAATGTTGCTGGTTTTGAGGGATATTCGGTATTTTTTGAGAAATCTCGCGTTTTTTGAACGTTTTTGAGGGAAAAAAAGGGAAATTCTGAGGGAAGAAGGGGCACGTGATGTCATCCAAGATGGCGGCCGGCTCACGCCTTGTCTCCATCCCCAATCCCCTGATTGCAAATCACCATTTTCCTTGTACTGTTATCTTTAAAATTGATGCATCGAGAAGGAATTTATCTAATACTGATTCCCCATTTAAACTCCGTGTCTGCAATATTGGCAGGAAGCGCCGTTAAGTTGCCGGAAAGTATAACTTGCTTGTATGAATATATATCGATAAGAAGAAACAATTTATTTATGTTAAGTCGTGCGCATAAAGAACATCAAGGCAATTAAGAAGTCTATGTTGTGGCGGAAGAGAGGAAACAGCATTAAAAGTGAAATTCTCTCAGAAATTCGGCAAAATTTCTGAATTTCAGTGACAGATTTTAGACAGTCTAATATATTAAACATCCATTTATTGTATGGATACCTTAACATCAGATTATTTGGAGTATTGAAAATTAATGCTTTGAGGCAAGCAGTCTTCTGAAAGTATAAGAAATATTTATGACATTCAATCTAGAATGAAGCCGCCTGACGAATTCAATAACACTACGTTAAAAAATTCTCAAAAAAAAAATAATTACACCGTATCTGTGAACATATTTCAATTACAGTACCTAGTAACACCTGGAGTAGACGGTTACTGGTTTCTTTATATCCTTGATAAGAGGTCTGGATTTTCAGTTCTCGGCGCGAAAATGAGGAAAGATGACCGCCATAGCTGTATACACGGGCGTGTGAAGCGAGGTGCAATGCGGATATATTAAATACCCTCTTTCATCAGTCCGTCAGTTTTCTTTTTTTCCCAACCACGCGAGAGGACAATCTGTACAAGTCACGGCACGAACATCCAGCGCTCGCTAATTGCTTCCGTCAACATCTCGCAGTGACAAGGCAAGAAACGCAAATTTTGACGGGAAGTTCCCGGGAAATTTATTTCATTTTTTTTTTTTTTTTTTTTTACCTCTCTCATCCTGCCTCTTGCCCGTGCCTGCGGCCGGGGCATGATAAATAATATTCGCAGCTCCTTCTNGGTGTATCACTCGGTTCTCTTTCCACGTAAGCCAACCCCTCTTCGGCCTGTCTTCTCAAGTTCCCCGGCAGACTTCAATGTAGCATCACAATATTCTCTAATGAGCAAACAGCCGCAAGAGAGGCAAATACTCCCGGGGTGGCGCCGGAAGTCGGCGGCAAACTTCAGCCCGCGTAAACTTCCTCGTCGCAGCTTGTCGCCCTCGTGCGATATCTGCCCTTTAATGAAGTGCGGCACGAGCAAGCCCCTAAGGGCCTCGATCGCCAAAGATAACGTTCTTTTATATTCGTAAGAGATGCCGTTTGACCTGTTAACATTACTACCACGCACGCTTTCCTCGCACAGTTTTTTGCATAACAACCTGTCAAAATCACAATTTTAGTTTGGTTTTTTTTTGGAAAGTGCGAGTAAAATGAACGAAGAAGTTTACAGAAAATTTAACAAGGGTGACCCAAAATTCATAAGGTACACTTACCAACGTGTGTTTTTCAAAATATCATAGACTGCAACAAATAAAATATTATGCAATCATTGCCTTATCTTAAGTAATTTATAAAATTCGCGAGAAAATTTTTTAGCGTGATTTTAAATGCGTCTTGAAGCGACTCGTGGTAATTTATTTCAACTTGAATGATCAAATTTCGGTTATAAAGTTAATTTTTATTATTTGTATGTCCCAAAAAACACCTGAAAATTTTGATTCTGACATGTCATTACTAAAAAAAAAAAAGTGCGGTATCAATATTTTTATGCAAGGATGCTGTACTTGTAAGTGATGCGTTTAAGGTAAACCTTTCTTTGTAAAAATATGAAATAATGAATTTTTTCGTGAGTAGCGGCCTGAAGCTTGGTACTTTGGAGGAACGATCCAGCGTCGAAATCGAATCGTGAAAGAGCCACGGCTTGTCAAACGTAAAATTCTGGAAGATGGAATGTGAAGAACGTCACTGCTGTAAGCCTGAATCATTGATTTTAATCAGTGAAATAACATTCACCGAAAGTCAGTGAGAATCACAAATTATTTAGTGAAATTCAGCCGCTTTATTAATTAATTATCTGGCACTGATTATCAGTTGCTCAATTCTCACTGTTTTCGCTAGTTTGGCTCAATTCTCGCTGATTTAAGTTTAGATTGTGCAAGCACCCACTAAAAAAAGGACTTTCCAAATTTGACCCACAAGTGGATGAAAACGGTTAAAATTTGTTTTCGAGGAATTCTCAATAGCTCCTTGCTTTGGAATGCTACATATAAAAATCCCAAAAATATTATTTTCATAATATTTAAATGTAATACCTAAGGTAGTGGAAAGGCGTCAAATATGTTCTCGGGGACTCCTCGGTATCTCATTAACCCGACGATATATCCTTATGCTCTTTGCTTTGAGAGCTTACGGATATAGATTACCAATAAGCAGTTACAGAATAATTTTTTTAATTCAACACCTAAGAGGGTGGAAATGGGTTAAATATTTTCGAGGACTCTTCAGTAGCTCATTAACCTACGAGATATCGTTGTATTCTTAGATTCAAGTGTTGAGCGTACAAATGCCTGAAAATAATTTTAGTTCTTTTTTAATTCAGCTTCAAAATGAGTGATAAAAGTGGTAAAATGTGTTTTTAAGGACTCTTCAGAAGTTCATTAAACCAGATAAGGTGGAGATACCTATGATTGTTGTTGAAACGGTTGGTTATATTATTACGTAAAAAAATGATTTCAGGAATTGTTGAAATTCATATTCTTGGAATCTCAAGACGTGAAGTACGCGCGGGCGAAGGAGCGGACATAAAGTTAGTCAAAATACAGGATGAGTATAAAAGAATGCCCCAAATTATAAGGTCTATAATATCAAAACTAAACAACCTACAGCCTTGATTGACCAATCAGATGAACAGTGGAACCGTGAAGTTTGTTTCCTATATATTCATAAACGTTGAATGTGACCACCACGAGCGGCCCGAACGACATCTACGCGATAATCCAACTCGTTGCACACTCTTGTCAGCATGTCCGGTGTTACGGTTTGGATGACGTCCGTAATTCTCGTTTTGAGTTCGTCAATGTTAGCCGGCAATGGTGGACGAAACACTTTATCCTTTATGTACCCCCATAGAAAAAAAATCGCACGGGTAAGTAAGATCCGGGCTTCTTGGGGGCCAGTGTTGAAGAGCCTGGTTACCAGCTGCTCCTCAACCAATCCAGCGTTGCGACAACGACTCGATCAGGTATCCGCGAACAGCTAGGTGCCAATGTGGTGGCGCACCATAAAGGAAACATCAGACCGTCCCCTTCACATTGACGTATCGAATGCGAGCTCGCTAATCACTCTCACCACCTCAAACTGAGAGTTACGAACGCCATCCAAACCGTAACAACGGACATGCTGACAAGAGCATGGAATGAGTTTGATTATCGCGTAGATGTCGTTCGGGCAGCTCATGGTGGTCACATTGAACATTTATGAATGTATGGTAAACAAACGTCACGGTTCCACGGTTCATTTTATTGTCAATCAAGGTTGTAGGTTGTTCGGTTTTGATATTATAGACCTTCAAAGTTGGGGTATTCTTTTATACTCACTCCGTATAATTTTAGTAAAATAATACCGGAAAACATTCGCTAAAGTAAAATATAATGCTCGGAGGATAATCCGAATAAACACAATTAATATTCAAGGCCTGCATAAATTAATTAATTTAATGGTTAATATATTACAATAAAATTTACGTTTACCAGTGCATGTTTATTTTAATGTTTGTATAAAATCTTTGCAGGTAATAATTATCCTCCTGTTACGAAGAAACCATAGCAAATATTACAAATAAATGAAAAATATTCCGATAACGCTAATATTTATATATGCCGAAATTTGAGGTTTCCATTCAGCCATCATGTTGCTGATGTTCAGTAAGAATAAATTACTTTTATGTTAACATGTTAAAATAATAATGAGGCAAAGGTGAATAAAAATAGATAGAACTTTCCTTCACGGGAAAATATTACAATTATAATAATAATTCATGTTTTAGTCTACCCTCCTCATTACCAGTTGTATTACTTGGAAGAAAAATCTTTTTCATAACAACGATTTATTGAACAAGCGTAGGCGAAGCTTTCTAATTGTAGAGAGTCCAACGCGTGTTTGTCTGGGCGAAATATTTAATTAAAAGTGCGTTCTACATTGGGTGCGCTCGCCTGGGGAATGACTACCTTTAAAACTCGGCAACGCTACAGGTAATAATGAAAGAATGCTTTCACAGTCTTCCAGTAGCAGCTTGCGGGAATTTCTAATTGTTCATTGCTGATTGTGTTGAAAATGGTTAATTATAGAAATACAGTTTCAAAATGCTTGCTTAGTTAAGTATGTGTTGGTGGCGCTATAATATATCTGAACAAAACTACATGATATCAGTTTGTACCATTTAACGTTTTAAGATTGCACGACCAACAGTACGTGTTAATTTAAGGGAAAGTACGCGCCTATTAAGGGTTGACTTGTTGATCAAATTAAGTGAATTTAGAATAAAACAGAGAAATTTATTCAAGGGAAATATTATCTGATAATAGTTGAACATGTGTGCTTAATTATTCGGGGGAACAGTTGTATTGCATATGTCTTACAATTGAGTAAGGCATTTTAACACTATTTAAGTTAACGCTTTTAGGACGAAGCCGGAGTCTAGTTTTAACAACGATAGTATGACGCTTTCTGTGCTCTTGAAGACAAAACTCGCACGGGTAACACTGTTACATATTTCTCTCAAAGTCAGTGGGCTAGAAAAGGTTGGGGAAAGGATATTATATATAAGAGTTAATTATAATTTACTAGTTTTATTTACAATAACTACAAACTAAATTCTCTCGACTCAAAATCTCGCAATAAATTTATATCAATTGTTTACAATTAATTACTTCAGTCAATACAATAAACTCAAAGAAATTGACGTAATAAAATAATTAGAAATCAGTCCTAATAGACAGTGTATCAAAACCTATTCAATATTATTCCAATTTTATGTACATATTTGACAGTTCCAATATTTGCCATAAAATGCATATCACATGTTATTTAGTCCCACTTCAGTTTAGTCCAGGTCCCACCAGACCGCAATGTTCTAGAGTTCTCCGAGCGCCCTCACGCACTGTAGCCTTCACTCGTCGGGTTGCACGCCCTCTCGTCCATTCATACCACTATCACTATCACAATATTTCATTTAAGATTCTTATCAGTATAAACAGCGAGAAAATGTGGTTTATTGGTAATGCCTAGTGAGGAAGAGTTATAATGCGGGGTGCTGTCCGTTCAGCGTAATTTCCTAGACTGGGTTAAGCGTTGTTTGCATGTGTTGGAGGAAAATCTTGAAAGTATAACTTCAAGAGGGCTTCAAAAAAATTGAAAGCAACAATGAATTGACTATAGCTAGCCGTGGCTGCCAGTACACATCCGCAAACCTCAAAGTGTGATATACGTATCGCCTTTTTTCGTAGCCGAAAGAGGCGATTTCGGCGTTCGGCAAGTCGATTAACTTTTCAAGTTGGCATTACGACGAGAACAGACGCTGCTCGAAGTGTTACAGTGCCCTGCATTGCCAGCGCCTACCGCAATTCGCGTCCTGGCTGTCAACGGCAGGAGGAAAATTTTTACTGTTTCAAATAACAGCGGCTGGAGCAATAGCGGCATGATTGCTGCAGTTCACTTCCCGCTGTCCTGGTTACACACTTGTGTGTGAGGGCGCGTTTTAAGTGGGCTGCTGAATCACGGCTTTCCCATGCCATCATTAATTGTAGCCATTCTGAGAGCTGTGCGTATGTAGTTTGTCCTTCGTGCCATATGTCTTTTCTTCCATATGATTACTAAACCCACGGGTCCATCAAATGTCACATGTTGCTGATCTGCATCGCTTCCCTTGCCCCGTCCCGCTAGAGCTAGCGAAACAGTGTGCCAAGGGTAGAGCGATAACTTGAGGAGTGCGCGGCGATTTACAAAGGCGTGCCACCGCGTGTCTCAGGTAAGCCTATCGAGACTTAAGCGCTACCGTTCTTCAGCGGATTGGATTTCTGGGGTTATTGTTGAAAGAATGTTCTGGTCCTTGCCCTAGCATCTCTTAGCGAGACTCTGGGTATGGGGAACTTTCTAGATCGGGCCAGCGGGATTATTTAAGCCGCGACGGGCCTCCGAGACGACGGTCTATAGTTTGAAGTTTTGAACGACCGTATGCGCCAGGTGTGCGAAGGCAGCGAAGCAACGAGTGGCGACGAGATTGACCAGCGCGAGTGAAGTCTGAGGACTGCGAGCATCAGCACAGTGAAGAGTGAAACTGACGGGCGGGACTACTGAACTGGATGCGTGAGTGTTTGACGTTTTGAGTGATGGGAATATAAAGAGTGAGTGTATTTTTATAATGAGAGTGAATTAGGTAACTGTAAACAATATATAAACCGATGAGGTCTTTAATTATTATTGAGATACATTAAATATTGCTTTCACTGAGCATAAAAAGAGTAATAATGAATATAGGTATTTTAATGTTGGAAATAAAAGCTGTGTGAATAAATTAAAAATCAAATTTAGTTATTTAGTTTTTATTAAGACCTTAATCATTCTGGTGTATTCTAACAAAATAACGAAATTTTTTAAGTATTATCAACGTCTTACTATTAAATAATTCGTAACTTCAATTACTGCCGATTAAATTAGCACAGTAAAGATGAGACCAAAGCTTGAAAATGAAAGGCGTATTTTCGTCTTTTACGATTTTCCTCAACACCGGCAGGGGCCGCGTGTTGTAGTAATCCAAACACTCGCCTCCCACCCAGGCGAACCGGGTTCTATTCCCAAAGGGGTCGCTCCCAGATTTTCGTGTTTGGGAATCGTGCCGGACGATGCCGCTGGTTGGCGGATTTTTCTCGGGGAACTTCCGTTCCCTTTGCTCTTGCATTCTTCCGTTGTTTCGTATTGACCTCACGTCACCCTCGTTGGCGTTTCGTTAAGACCTCGCTGTTAATCGGTGATAAAAACATCTCATTTCACCTCTTCTATTTTTGTTTCGATTGCGCGTAGTAAAGGACAAAATATATTACTTATGACGTGTTAATCTCGGAAGTACGGAACCCAACTATACAGAATGTATCTAAATTCGTCCAACAAACTTCGTCTGAATGTTAATCACGAGAAAATAACGTGAAAAGTTATAAAAGACGTATGGTCTAAAGTGAATCCTTAGGTCGGCATACCTCTTTGAAGTTGGATATGAGGACTAGTTTAATACACATATTAAAGAAGATATACAAGATAGCAAACGGAGTTTCCGGACAACGTCTAACGGAACAAAGATCTGCAAACAGTACAACACCTGTCACTAGCATCAAATTACTTTTTTGGAAATAATAACGGTTGCTACACTTATTTCGACCTTCAAGCGATAGCACACTTTGGACTTAAAAGATTTATTGTTAATCAGCATGTCACAATAAACGTTACAAATTACCCAGACACTTTGTTTTACATCTTAAATATTTTCTCCAATATTTATAATAAACTAATGCTTCAGGATCAACTTCAAAGATGTATACCGCCCTTTGGTATTTACATTAAGTGTGTGTGTGTGAATCTGTGGTAAAGGGCACAAGGTCACAAACATGGAACTTTAAAAAAGTGCTGTTTCCTAATAGCTAAATCGCTCACTATTCCGTGAAAAAGAGACAGTGCTTTTCATACCTGAAAAAGTGCAAACATACAATTAGACAGTGTCAAAACCTCCTTTTTGTAAAATACACAAAGTACCCTTTACCTCTGATGCACAGATATGTTTTCGCCTTCTTTTTTCGTGTTTAACTTGCAGCTGAAGTTTTTCGGTCCGACACAGAAACAGCCCACATAACGTGAGGCGAGTGTCTCCAAGTGCGTAGAGGTCCTTCATCAGTTTGAAGCGAGCTGATAAGCCGCACGGAAGGGAAGTTACAGCTGTTTATTAATGCGTGGGCTTGGCGTGAGGAAGAAGAAGGGCGGAGCGTAAATGAGGATGGGGTTTTGGCTCGCAGACAGAGTTGACCCTCGTGAGAGGTCAGGCAGCCATCTCGAGGTACTCGAACTGCGGGAGCTACTTTCGCAAATGAAGTCTAGAGGATCAGCCAGGGGGCGTGGGGAAGGTTGTAGTGGTTCGCCGTTGAAGCAAGCCCGACGTGCTTGTACCTTCGACACGTGATTCCCTCCAGGGTTTCGTAACTTTAAGCCCGCTGCCTGTTACAAGCTGTAGCACGCGTGGTCGTGTTCGTCTTGTTATTCAGATTTTACGCATGGGTTATCTTGTATTAAAAGTACATTAGCGTGAATAAATATGGTGACTTTTTGGTTGGCGCTTAAGGGTCCTGCCTGCCGCGAGCGTGAAATGCGTAGCAGAGTTTTCCCGCGAAACTATTAAACTTAAGACCAACGTGCTGGTATATGAAAAGAACACACATTTCATACGAGGCCTCTTGGGTGTTTTCAAGACGTCCCGCGGACTATGAAAACCATTTCATAGCACTTCTACATAGCAAAAAAAAAACGGCTTATTCACAATGCTGTATTTCTAAATTTACCCCTNTTGGCGCTTAAGGGTCCTGCCTGCCTCGAGCGTGAAATGCGTAGCAGAGTTTTCCCGCGAAACTATTAAACTTAAGGCCAACGTGCTGGTATATGAAAAGAACACACATTTCATACGAGGCCTCTTGGGTGTTTTCAAGACGTCCCGCGGACTATGAAAACCATTTCATAGCACTTCTACATAGCCAAAAAAAAAACGGCTTATTCACAATGCTGTATTTCTAAATTTACCCCTCAGATACACACAAAATTACTCAAGAGTCCTGCATTTAACCTAGTCACAGACTTTCCACTAATAAAACTATAATGTCACCATTTAAATTCCCATAGGTAAACTCTGCACGACGAAAGCAGAGCACGTCAGTTCAGAGCCCCGCGCTTAAGGGCGACGGCGTACTTGTTGCGCGTAACGGTGTAGCACTTGTTGCCTCCCGCGTTTCCTGCCCTCAAACGCGCTGAGAAGCTGAAGGAAAGCACACCCTTAACCGGCAAGGGTTACTTTCACAAATGAAGTCAAGCAGCGGATCTGGGGTGTGGGATGTTCGGAGTGGTTTGGCCGTGGGCGTAAGCACAACATAGATATACATGCAGCAGCTGTTAATCTCCTTCAAGTTTTTGTAAAAGGAAAAGAGAGGCTTTGAGCTTGCTGCAAGCTGCTACACGAATGAAACACAACGGATACCTCACGAATAAAAAGCTTATACATCTTACAGTTACTTTCTTTAAAAGCTCTATACGAAATAACTGAAGACTACAGATCGTCGGATGACAATACTAAAAATTTATCTTCTGTATAATATTTTGTCCTGCAATTTAATCCCCAAAATTACGACTTTAAAAACATACAGAGAGAAATAAATCATTCTGGACAACTATTTTTCACATTATTGTAAAAAAAAATGTAATATAAATTGGCCTTGTATTTATTTTAACTTATTCTATCACCCATTTATTCTGTTTTTATATCTAACACATTTAGTATAAGGTAACATTCTTTAAATGTTCGTGATAATTCGGCCCCGTGAAGGCTTTTAATTAGTACAGAAATTTCTTTACTTAATAATTTTTTATTTCAAATTCTTCAACGGCTTTTTTAAATGATTTGTATTATGGCAGTTCGTATTTTTGCAGCCGATTATCGGAAGCAGTGAAATTTTTTTAGCCCCATAAAAGCCAAGACGCCTATCATTCCATAGCAAAAGCCGTATTTGAAATTCTAAAACTGTATATTTCCTAAGTGCAGACCGTATGTTAACTTCTTCCGCATACATATGTGGTGCCAAGTAATGCCACCAACAAGCAAGTATACCCACTTATATTCTTCGTGATTTACCAGTTCGAAAACGACACATCTTCGCAAGCCGGTGCTCAATGCAGGGTTAGCAAACGTTCGGAAAATAGTGGACATGTCTCCTTTAACAATTATAATTTTGCGTCCGGCCTGATAACATAAAGAAAATGTCTACCATTTATTTTCATATTGTTAAGTTTTGTCCAACAAAATTTTCTAAATCTGTACTATCAACATTTATTTGGTTAAAAATGTAATATCTGTAGGTTTTTTTTTTGTAATCCCTGTAAATTATTCATACGGATTCTCATTTAAATTCATTTCTAACACTGCAGTTACTGTTGAAATGTTTTGTTATGTAAAACAACAGTAAGAAAAAGTTTATTCTCCTGGTACTTAAATGTAATATTTTATATTAACTGATAATGGGAACGTTATTTGTTATTTATTACACTTTTGACATTTGTTTGCTCTGAATGCTAGTGACTTCCTCAAACCATTAAATTTCAACATAATTAAGTTAACTTTATGCAAAAAAAATGAATAGACACATCTCCAGTGTAAATAATTTGCGGCGCTAAGGAAATTTGAAATGTCACCTTTTTTTCCTCTTTCTTCCTGAGTGTCTGGTAACCCTAGCTCAGTGCGTTTTTAGGCTGTTCACAATTTACTCAGCCTTTTTGAAATCAACATTTGAAAAACCCACTGCCCCTATTTACGTATATTTTCAGGGGCTCACTGACTGGAATGCGCCCTGTTAAGTTGGTAACGATGGAAGGAAAGTAGTTCCATAAACTGACGTTGAGTTAAAAATTCCCATTTAAACGTTGGTAAATGCTGAAATTATTAATTTTTCCATGTAGTATTTAATGGGCGTAAATCTATATATTGGAATATATTTGTAGTATCGTATTTACGTTTATAACAATTCCACAGTTTTTCTTGACCGAAGCACGAATAAAGATATCAGGCCCATGGCAATGTTAATTTTACTATGGATGAAGAATACACAAGTGCTCACTTTATCGGCAACATCCCCTAACTGCTGACAACCTATGAATAACAGCCTTCCTTCGTTGTTTTCGCGCCGTGAACATGCGCAGAACGCGAGCTTACAGGAAAATATAGGCTGTTCACGGTAAAGTGAGCACTTTTGAGGCCCTAGTTACTTTTCCCTTTTCAACCATATTTTATCCTTCGACAACTTTTTCCAATAAATACTGCCATGTAAGTAATAAGCACGGTGTGTGTATTCCACCGCACTCGGAAGTTAACGTCTTAGGCTAAAATATAATATATTTCTTGATTATTGTTCCAAATGAGATGGCTTTCAAACGTGCTCATTTTATCGAGAATAGCCTGTAGCTATGAAGATATCGCATTTACTGGCGCCTCAGTACGAGAAAGGCGTGTACAGCACTTTTGTTGCTGCCTTTTGTTTTAAATACACTAATTTAATAAAATCGCATTTTTGGGGAAGGCTTTGGGATTGTAAGGTGTAAACAACCTGATAATGCAGCGTATCAGTGAGTGCCTCGTCACTGTTATAACCGCAATCCCAACAACGTAAAAAATACATTTTAACCTCAAATTCTTTGTTCTCGGGAGAAAACCTTTGAAAGCCAGTTTTTCTAATCCACGCGAGCCGCGGTGGCTTAGCGGTTAGCGCGCTCGCCTCCCATCAAGGCGAACCGGGTTCAATTCCCGATCGGGTCACTCGTGGATTTTCGCAAGTGGGAATCGTGCCGGACGATGCCGCTTGGCGGCGGGTTTCCTCGGACATCTCCCGTTTCCCCCCGCCCTTTCATTCCGGCACTGCTCCATACTCACCTCGCTTTACCCTCATAACCTCAATACCTCATTGTTGAAAGCCGCTGGGAAATTGACCTATGGCACTCGTAAGTCTTATGTTAACGCCTTGCTCTACGCCAAAGAGCAGTAATAACATAGGCCTAACTGATTCAAAGACCCGAAGGAGACAACGGCGTGAAATAATGCGTTACGTATGTCAACGAACATACAAGTGGAATGTCTTTCTAACTAAATCCATTAATCACTGAGTTATTCAGAGCTCCTTCTGGTCTTGAGCATGGTTTAATATATCAAAATTGTGTATATTTATACTTTTAATTTACTGTTTACGTATTTATGATCATGCACCAATTTACTCACCGGTGTTTCACAACGTATATAATAAAATAAAAGGACTCGTTTTACATAAGTTTTAAAAATGACAGTTTTCTTGAAAGAATAACGAACTTCGAAATTGCAACTTCAGTTGATGAATTAATTGGCATTTTGGATATTTTACATTACAGATGTATTCTGTACGTCGTAGTTAATCAAGAATTTTGCTTAAGAAACGATGACATAAAAAAATAAAATGTAACGTACCAAAGTAAGCTGTTATAGTCCATTCAAGGCCACTTACAGCTTTTATGAAGCCCTGCTGAAGTTATACCTTCGGAATATCCCTCAGCCTGATTCCAATAAAGCTTAGGCAAGTCTAGCAAATTACACGAAAGGGAAAATGCAACGTATTTTTGCGCACTCACTTTTATTATTATTTTACGTGAGCAAAAATTCTTACTAGCAATTACCAATGCAACCACATTGTCCCTGTTTTTATCCATATTAATTATAAATTAAATATTTCAATACATAAAAAAAATAGAAGTAAAATCTAGCATAAAAAAGAATAAAATACTGTTATGTCAACAGAAGTAACTATAAAAGGCATGCGATAACACGACATATTTAGGTAACAACTAAATATGTCATACATAAGCAGGGTGATTTTTCAAAGCTTAGATTTAAAAAATGTGAAGATACTGCGAATAGGCTATAAAAGCACATTTCTNTAAGCAGGGTGATTTTTCAAAGCTTAGATTTAAAAAATGTGAAGATACTGCGAATAGGCTATAAAAGCACATTTCTAAATAACTTATACAAAGTTCCGCATACGTTATTCTGCAAGAGAACAAAACGAAAGTACTGGAAATAATTAGTAACTCTATTTGCAACCCGCGAGGGGAGAGCTTGCTTGTAANCAAGAGAACAAAACGAAAGTACTGGAAATAATTAGTAACTCTATTTGCAACCCGCGAGGGGAGAGCTTGCTTGTAAATGTGCGTAATTCAGGTTTCATTTCCAAAAAGAACATAAATAAAATTTATTCGTGTTCCAAAGGATATTCGTTGGATAACATTAGTCTCAATATTTACTCCACTGAATTTTTTTTTCTAATAACACCTTCTTTTTTTTTTGCTACACTATGTGCAATTTACTGTAAAGAACACAAAAATCTAATAAAACAACCGTTTACATTGTAATCTGAAATAAACTTCCAGGCGTATAGATAGGCCGTACAGGCAAAGGGTGCTGTGACATGTGTCGGTGGTGTCGTGTAAATATTTGCAAACCCTGTGACCACACGAGAAGTAATTTACGGTAGTTCTTGCTTTACCAAAGGGGACAAAACTNGTAAATATTTGCAAACCCTGTGACCACACGAGAAGTAATTTACGGTAGTTCTTGCTTTACCAAAGGGGACAAAACAAATAAATGACACCGGTAAACTGTATCAGAGTATGAATATTACCTAAATGCTTCGTGATCACAAGCTGTACGCCACGTGCGGTGGAAATATCGATTTGATGAGGTGTTAGTATACTTTAGAGTAGTTTGTTGATTCTGCTTTTTTTTTTTTAATTCCCTTTATTATATTACAACACTTTCACATAGTTATTATTAGTAACTTTCGGCTTCAAATCCCGAAACACATTNTAAGCAGGGTGATTTTTCAAAGCTTAGATTTAAAAAATGTGAAGATACTGCGAATAGGCTATAAAAGCACATTTCGAAATAACTTATACAAAGTTCCGCATACGTTATTCTACAAGAGAACAAAACGAAAGTACTGGAAATAATTAGTAACTCTATTTGCAACCCGCGAGGGGAGAGCTTGCTTGTAAATGTGCGTAATTCAGGTTTCATTTCCAAAAAGAACATAAATAAAATTTATTCGTGTTCCAAAGGATATTCGTTGGATAACATTAGTCTCAATATTTACTCCACTGAATTTTTTTTTCTAATAACACCTTCTTTTTTTTTTGCTACACTATGTGCAATTTACTGTAAAGAACACAAAAATCTAATAAAACAACCGTTTACATTGTAATCTGAAATAAACTTCCAGGCGTATAGATAGGCCGTACAGGCAAAGGGTGCTGTGACATGTGTCGGTGGTGTCGTGTAAATATTTGCAAACCCTGTGACCACACGAGAAGTAATTTACGGTAGTTCTTGCTTTACCAAAGGGGACAAAACTAATAAATGACACCGGTAAACTGTATCAGAGTATGAATATTACCTAAATGCTTCGTGATCACAAGCTGTACGCCACGTGCGGTGGAAATATCGATTTGATGAGGTGTTAGTATACTTTAGAGTAGTTTGTTGATTCTGCTTTTTTTTTTTAAATTCCCTTTATTATATTACAACACTTTCACATAGTTATTATTAGTAACTTTCGGCTTCAAATCCCGAAACACATTNAATTCCCTTTATTATATTACAACACTTTCACATAGTTATTATTAGTAACTTTCGGCTTCAAATCCCGAAACACATTAATAAAATATTAATATCCTATTTTAATCAATTTACCATAGCTAGTCGGTTAAAATGACAGGCTAATGAAATGCAAAACTGTGCACAACAAAAAGAAACGTTTCAGAAGAAATGCAATATCTCCGGGAGATATAAACATGATCCCGTCATGGACGAAGTGATACGCTAAGAAAATACGTTTGATGACAATATGAGTAACGAGCAAATATCGCAACTGTTTGTTTATCCAAATTTTTTTTTGGTGAAAATTATTTTTTCTTGCTACTTTAACTTCCAGTTTTCGAGAAAATTATAACATCAACGAGAGCAGCAGCTGTTCCAAGCATGTAGAAATTAATTAAATTTTTTCATATGCTTTAAATTAGGAACTTTTAGTGATTGACGAGACGAAGCAAAGCACGAGAGACTTCGAACCAAACACGGTTTTGGCACCCGTATACGTTGAGAAATTTTCTATGCTCGAGCCTCAGGAGCAAGGAGCGATTAGGTCGATATTCGTAAGCGCCTCAAGTGTCCCATCGCATCTATGTCAAAAACAGTCAATTGGTGAGCAGGTCTTTCGCCGCAATGTGTATAACTATTGGAATTTAAGCGGAAACCATGTATTTCGTTTTTGGAATGTTTGTGTAAACTAGTTCTGTGGATTTTCCCAGATAATCAACGCAGGATATTTTTAAGATATAGCAGTCGGAAAACGCTGGTTTTTGGCTGCGATTTAGGGCTTGAGAGAAATGTATACAAGTGCAGGGTTTGTTGAAAGCTATATCCTGGACTAATTTGAGGTATATTTTCAGGTCAGATGGTAGGTGCGTAGGGCTTAAGGCGCCCGCCTACCTAATGAGTGAACGGCGTTGCAGTGTGTCTGAAATACACGTTTTTCTCAGAAACTGCTGCACGTGTTCGCAATCTGTTTTCGTAAGAAAATAAATCACGTTTCAGTCTAGGCCTGCGAACCATATTCAAGGCACCGCGCCCCAAGGAAACATGATTTTGAAGGTCTTATAAATCGCTAAATAAGGCATTTTCAAGCTGTTGTACCTTAAAATGTACTTATAAAAGTGGCGTGAAATTTGTATAGGGGCCTGCATTGAAGTTTTGTACAGTATTTGCACAAGTAAAATTATAGGGTCGCCGCAATAAATTTCGAGAGAAACGCGTATTTCTGCGACATGTTTTGCACTTGCTCGGTGTCCATCAGGTGGCGCACTCTTGGGCCATTGCCCACCTCAGCCTTCGGGAAATGGGCGGGGGAGACGGAGCAAGTTGCTTAGTAAAGTAGGAGCGGCAAACGAATCCACTCCACGGCCTGTAGTAAGGAGCCATACCAGTATTCGCTTGGAGTTATTTCGGGTAACCATGGAAGTCAGAGATTTGGATGGCTAGACCTGGAATCGGACCTATAGTCAAGTCAAAAACGCGCATTTAAAACAAGGGCACAGTTTGTGCAGCAGTAATGCTGACGTCATTACAACGTTCAGACATAATGTACATGAATGAAATTTGCGGTCGGACCTGCACACATTCAGGATACAATGGGTGACACAGTTACTGTCTTCCTGTGAGTAATCTTAGTCGCACAAGTTTCTGCGCCTCTTACTAATGAATAGTTCATTAATAATAGCACTTGGCACAGCCCACTTAGTTAACTGTACGTAAGAAGCTATCTCTAAACGTCAGTACAGCGAACACCAAAATATTAAGTTACCGCAATACATGGACAGTATAAAAATTAGTTATGTCATTGCAAGAGTTGATAGCAAAGGTGTGTGTAATTGGCAGACCAGGATCCAGGTTGGCCATGCACCCCCCCCCCTCCCGGACCATCCTAAGTTGGCAATAATATTAAGGAATTTCGCCAACAAGTTTGTATTATCCAAGTGCCAATAATCAACAAAAAAAAATGTATCTTTGAACAAGGGTGTACGTGTGGAACCCAGAAAGCACAAGACAATAAATTTACTGCTTCCTTCTTCTTTCTTCATCTCTCATTGGTTGAGAATACCCCACCCAACTTATCGTTTTTAATCTTCTGTTTACACCGACAAAGATACTTGATGGACAGATGTAGTTCGACTGCGACTCCCGTATATGGCGAAGTCGAATGAATGCACGATGACCGTGGCTACTTTGCGAATCATCGACTCTCCCGTTTCCTTTAATTTATTATTTTCTTGTGGATTAGAACAGCCAGACAATTATTGTTTTGGTTTTTACTGTTTGTGTAATCTTTAAAGTATGAATCAGCTATTAGTTTGTGTGTGTGTGTGTATGGGTATATGTTTGTAAATTATATAAATACATATATATATATGTTTATAATTATAGTTTCAGATTATGATACGTGAAATTTAGCAAACCCCCCTAACGAAAATGTGTAAGCACGCCTATGGTGTAAAAATGCCCCTGTCGTTGTGGCCTCATAGCAGGAAAGTGTGCAAGGTAAGCTATTAAAACAGTTTGGTCGTAGCGGCAGGAGCTAACGCCCACAGACGCCTCGTTTGGGCGTACATGGAGCTTGATTCAGTAATGAAAAGAAAAAAAAAGGCTGGCTGTAGTCACACGGGAGACATTTGCAAGATACGAGTTAAGGACCGAGGGAGTGGAAGAGGGGGGGGGATAAGCGTGGTGGGAGTTAAAGAGTCCTTGTCCCAGGACGAAACTGGAACACAAGTAGCCTCCTGGGTCCAGCTCTCTTTTCTGTGGCCGCACGTGACCGCATCAGAAATTCACGACCAACACACCCCTCCGCTCCCCGTCTTTCTAACGGGATCCCCTTTCCGCTCCAAGTGAGTTACTTTATCGCCTGAACTCGTTCTTCGTTAAAACGTCATGCGGACTTTTACCTAGTAGATGTAGCGTGTGTGTTCGGGGTCAGAGCACACACAAGGCTCATCAACAATTGACAGGTCGCGGGACGACCGTTAAACTTGAGTCGCCGGTCAACGTCACTCCTGGCGATTTTTACTGCCCGATGCCTTTTTAACTGCAGGTGCCACGGGACAGAATGGCAGCCCCATCTAAGTCCCATCTCTCCCCACCACCGTTCAACCACTTATCCTACTTTCCGGGACTTCGCAGATCATGTTAACGCTTGACTTGCCTAGGGCGCCGTCCAGTACGCTTCGCGACGGACCGGAACTTAAAAACATTCTCGTGACCTAATTCAAGAAGTGCGTGAATCTCTGCATCATTTTACGTCCTCACATATGTCCCTCTGGCTCACAGACCTTCTCCGGTAGACAAAGCTAGAGGACGAAAATTAGAGAAAAACAAATTTAAAAATTCTGTGCCACACTTTTACAACTCCAGTTATGAGCTTGTACGGCAACATTTAGCCTTTCAGGTGGCCACGAATTTCAAAAGAAGATAATGTTTAAAATATTTAACATACAAAGTTCTGACTTATGTAACCCTCCATAGTGGCAGAGTATATATAAGTCAGATTAACTTTTGAGACTTTTTTACCTCAAGTAATTATTGTGAGAAAAGATGTTTAATTAATTTCATGTGATTGTTAATAATCGAACGATTTTACTGAATTTATAATAAAAAGATTTAATAGTTTCATTTATAAGACTATTTTGATGATTAGTAACGGGATAACGTTCATTCGTTAGAATCGACACACAAGCTTTCGCAAGAAATTATGTGCTGACAAACGTATTAATTATATAAATACTACTTTGCTATACACGAGTTAACACTGTGATTCTAAACAAATTATTAGTTTCGTTCATGGGATGTGTATAAATTCACCAAATGTTTTCCAAACCTAATACGCAAAATCTTTTTTCAGTGACATTTCACTAAGTGCAAGGAAATATTTCTAGAAAGAAAATGTACCACTTTAATTTTAATATATGGATGACAATTTTATGTTTTTTTAATTATTAAATAGTTTTATTATTTGATCCGATAATACCATATTGCTATATGGCTAATATTCTGTTTGTTATGAATGAAAATGTTCTAATTATTGCTGTACACATGTTGTATTAGAAATATTCCTGGGAATGTGAAGGTATCACAAAAAGCTGATGCTGCAATATTGACCAGATTTGTTTTTTTAATTTACAAGACACAGGTCAAAGTTATATATAGGCACCAACACTATTGCCTTTATTATTACAATAATATTATTACTGCATTGGTCAATTACGCCGTTTAAGACTTTGTTCCATGATAAATGAATTGTCTTCCTCGGCGTAATTTTGACTAAATTTTCTGTAACTTACTGACTGGTTATGAAGTGTTCGGATTCAGTTTAGAGAGTGTAGTTCTATGGCATGTGAAAACCATTACATAAATTCCATGACTTTGCAATCGACTGGTAGTAAAACCTGCGTATTTAGTTTAGCTTTAAAGTTGTTAACAAACGAATTTTCGGTTGTCACTGATCTCGTAACTTCTTAGATCGTCCCGTACAATATGCCTTGCAATTTATAGTTTTACGTGCTTATTTCTGACGTATTTCGAGAAAATGCATTTTTGTGCATTGTCTCGATGTTTCATCTACTATGATTTTACATATTATTTGCAGGCTATTTAAAAAAAGCTGTGCTGCTATAGATTTGGAAAATTTTGAGCACCTAGGACTGAAACCAACTTACTCCTTGAGTTGTTATTTCTTCCTCGGCTGTAGGCTAGCTTTTATCTTCCAGGGCGTGTGGTGTGGTGCATTGACCAGAGTGTGTGATGTGTTAGAGGGAATGCGCATCTTGGACATCAGTGCAGTTCTGTAGATAATATCTCTCAAGGGATTCCCACACACTCAGTTTTGTGCTGCCCTTTAATTTTCAGGCTGCAGAAGGCAACAGTGAACCATTTTACAATCAACCAGCTTCAGATTTTACACGAATTTAATATTAAAGAGCAACAAGGTATAATATTCGTAATTGAAGACAATTTCAAATATTTTGTGGGTTTTAGTTTAGATGATTAAGCTGAAAGTCTTTTGTGATAAACGTATTATGCGGAGATGTGAAACTTTAATGTATGTTAGCTTCAATAACTCCATCAATGATTACCAAGAGCTCCAATATTTTCTTTCAACTAAACGATTTTCGTTTGATATTTTTTTATGCAGAGGAAAATTTAAGAATTTGTTTTCTCTGGCAGGCCTGAAGCATCTAAACTACTTCACATAGTTAACGTACATGGTATTATTACAGAATGCGTTGCTTCCATTTTTTGTCACTTAATTTTACTAAGAATCCTTTTTCATCCGCATCACAGCAGATACCTAATAATTTCACAAAATTGGCCGCCCAAATCATGCCATTATGAACACATTTGATTAATTACAACTACGTGCATGGAAAATACCAAGATTTTGATAATTATGATTCAGGTAGCTAATAATTTTTAATGTGCTCTGAAAATTTAAATTTTTAGTAAAACCATTGCCAAACTTAAACAGACAAGCTAAAGTTTCTAACATGTTTTCATAGACAACAGCTTCTTTTCATGGTCGCGTGTTTTCTAATTTATCTCTGGTTTGCGACACGATTGCTCTAACTACCTGATGTAAATTTCACGCCACTCGAGTAACCCTATCTCGTGTCATCCGCGTTGTTTCATCCTCTCCCAAATTACTTTTTTTTTTCTTCAGCGGCGACCGGTGTGTTTTCTTTCATCTCCCGCTCTCTGTACCGCCAAACTATATCCTCCCTTCGTTTCGAACAGTCTTCCAACGCGCTGATAAAATGTGCTGAGTTTATTGGTTTTCCGCCATCCACTCTCCTGGTTATTACACTTTGGAGTATCGCGGAACACTTCCCGGCGAAGTCTACTCTGCGAAATAAAATGTTTGCTTTTTATTATTTTGTTTAAGTGCGTCTGTTCTCCGGAAGTTTCGGAAAATTCTCTTCCTGCAACTTTTGATGTAATGTTAAAAAAATTAAACATAAGTGTTATTGATATCAAGCATTTGCAGAGATCGCATAAAGCTCTAAATGAGCGTGCGTTGCCAAGTATGTACGCACAAACTGAACTGTAAAAGGTTGAAATTTTCAGTATCTTGAAATTTTTGAGAAGTTCATGCAGAAAGATAAAACTTTAAAGTTTTGAGGTTTATACTCTGCAGTTGTGCACAAAACGGCTAAAACGACGGGAAACGGTGTGTCCATTTTCCCTAATGGCATGTTGCCTAACGTTAGGTAAAATTACGTTAAAAGAAATGCCTTTGGGTGAAACACGGTTAGGTGGAACGCCGCTATGGAATACATTATGAGACAAAATACTTTAAGGTAAAACACCGTTGGGCAAAACGTTGGTAGTGACAGTGAAGTTTTGCAAAACACTGATTTAAGAAAATATCATTTTAAGCAAAATGCTATTTGGCAAAATACTGTTAGGCGAAACGCCATTAGTCAAACCCCGGATATTAAGTTTTACTTGAATCATCATTAAGCGAAACGCTTTTAAGGTAGTACGCCGTTAGGCAAAACGCCAGGTCATCGAGAAAGTAACATTTTTGGCAAAACACTAATAGATAAAACGCCATTATTAAGGCAAAATGTCGTCAGGCAAAACTTTAAGTAAAAAGCCATTAGGCGAAATTCCATCAGGATAAACGCCATTATACAAAACGCAGACACAATTTTAGGTAAAATGACGTCAGGCAAAACTATGTGTACTCGAAGGGGGACGCATTATTTATTACCTTGGACCATTCACGATAAAGTGAGCAAATTTTAAAGCCCTCTCATCTGGAATAATAGTCAATAAATATATTTTATTCTAGTTTTAGACATTAACTTCCAAGTGCGGTGGAACATACACATACTGTTTATTAACTATATGACACTATTCATTATAAAAGGTTGATAAAGAATAAAAAAATGGCTGAAATAAAAATGTAACCAGGGCCTCAAAAGTGCTCACTTTAATGTGAAAAGCCTATACATATTTTACTACTGTGGGCTTCAAAATATGTTGTTGTAGATTCATTGTTCATACATTTAACTATGCCAGAGTTGGGTTTGAATTATCACCGTTCCTGCCTCAAAGCCTTTATCATGACTTATCGCACACAGCCACGAAAGACCCTGGAGAAAAATATTGCCAAATANGTTCCTGCCTCAAAGCCTTTATCATGACTTATCGCACACAGCCACGAAAGACCCTGGAGAAAAATATTGCCAAATACCGAAATATTGCCATTTCCAAAGCATTAAAACTAAATTACTCTCGGAAACGAGCCATTTTATTTAATGCTGTATGTCACATAAACAACAGAATAAAATGTTAAGGTGGCCGACTGGTTAAAGAAATTTTGCACGCATGAGGCCTGAAAGCGTGGGAGTGCTAGAGGCGACGGAGACATGCGCATCAAATCTCTCATCGCCTCTACGCGCAAAGCACNGTTTTGAGGTTTATACTCTGCAGTTGTGCACAAAACGGCTAAAACGACGGGAAACGGTGTGTCCATTTTCCCTAACGGCATGTTGCCTAACGTTAGGTAAAATTACGTTAAAAGAAATGCCTTTGGGTGAAACACGGTTAGGTGGAACGCCGCTATGGAATACATTATGAGACAAAATACTTTAAGGTAAAACACCGTTGGGCAAAACGTTGGTAGTTACGGTGAAGTTTAGCAAAACACTGGTTTAAGAAAATATCATTTTAAGCAAAATGCTATTTGGTAAAATACTGTTAGGCGAAACGTCATTAGTCAAACCCCGGATATTAAGTTTTACTTGAATCATCATTAAGGGAAACGCTTTTAAGGTAGTACGCCGTCAGGCAAAACGTCAGGTCCTCGAGAAAGTAACAATTATTGGCAAAACACTAATAGATAAAACGCCATTATTACGGCAAAATGTCGTCAGGCAAAACTTTAAGTAAAAAGCCATTAGGCGAAATTCCATCAGGATAAACGCCATTATACAAAACGCAAACACAACTTTAGGTAAAATGACGTCAGGCAAAACGGCGTGTACCCGAAGGGGGACACATTATTACCTTGGACCATTCACGATAAAGTGAGCACTTTTTAAAGCCCTCTCATCTGGAATTATAGTCAATAAATATATTTTATTCTAGTTTTAGACATTAACTTCCAAGTGCGGTGGAACGTACACATACTGTTTATTAACTATATGACACTATTCATTATAAAAGGTTGATTAAGAATAAAAAAATGGCTGAAATAAAAATGTAACCAGGGCCTCAAAAGTGCTCACTTTAATGTGAAAAGCCTATACATATTTTACTACTGTGGGCTTCAAAATATGTTGTTGTAGATTCATTGTTCATACATTTAACTATGCCGGAGTTGGGTTTGAATTATCACTGTTCCTGCCTCAAAGCCTTTATCATGACTTATCGCACACAGCCACGAAAGACCCTGGAGAAAAATATTGCCAAATACCGAAATATTGCCATTTCCAAAGCATTAAAACTAAATTACTCTCGGAAACGAGCCATTTTATTTAATGCTGTATGTCACATAAACAACAGAATAAAATGTTAAGGTGGCCGACTGGTTAAAGAAATTTTGCACGCATGAGGCCTGAAAGCATGGGAGTGCTAGAGGCGACGGAGACATGCGCATCAAATCTCTCATCGCCTCTACGCGCAAAGCATTGAACTGGCGCGCAGTCTTGACTTCGACAACTTTCAGCGGAGACCCTACAATTGTACGACGTAATAATAAAAATTTAGGTTTCATGCATGTCCATATTCCTATTGTAATATTTTGTACCGGAACTTTCATACCTAAAAGTGACCGTGAAAACACCCGTTTGAAAAATTTTCTCTGTCACAANTAATATTTTGTACCGGAACTTTCATACCTAAAAGTGACCGTGAAAACACCCGTTTGAAAAATTTTCTCTGTCACAAAACCATGCTTTAGAGAGAAATGGAGGAATTGGAAATGTGTACAGAAGTAAAACGTTTTTTAAATGATATTCGTAAGCAGACCTCACTCGGACATGTTGGACGGTTTTTTAATAAAACGTTTGTTGCTGGAGCTCTGCACGCCGTTCGGTGGCCTACCCAGGCGGCCACCTTAATATTCGTAAAACATAGAACGTANTAATAAAACGTTTGTTGCTGGAGCTCTGCACGCCGTTCGGTGGCCTACCCAGGCGGCCACCTTAATATTCGTAAAATGAAANACGTTTGTTGCTGGAGCTCTGCACGCCGTTCGGTGGCCTACCCAGGCGGCCACCTTAATATTCGTAAAACATAGAACGTATGTAAATAAAATAAAAAGAATTAAGCGATATATGTTGTTAGAGGATGTGTAAACAACACCTTGAAAATTCGGCGATGTCGTTAAGTCCAGAATAACCTATTTCAATAATCAGTAAAAGATCGAAAACTTTTCGTACTTTAAATTTGTTTTACCATTCTTTCGTAAAATATTTAGTCCTTTAAAACATTTTGCAAAGGGACATACTAAGAAACTATGTTTTCTTAGATATTAATACACTGAATTCGCTGCTAGGTGAAACTGCTTATATATAATAATTCAAAACTACACCGACAACGCTTAGCATGTTGTGCAGAACGGCAAACTGATAATATTTCAACAGGGTACCCATATCTGGAAAAGCATGGTTTAGTTGCTGTGGGGCCTGTTTCATGGCCACCACGGTCACCAGATCTGAAAACTTACGACTATTTTATTTGGGGTACTGTGAAGGGTATGGTGCATGAGACTTCTGTGCCATATCGCACGAACGCACGCAGCGACGGAACAATTGAACACACAAACACATGGGCGTCAATCTCTGTATCGTCCATGTAGGTTCTGTAATCAAGTAGTGCGTCGACAATTCGAACCCCTTCTAGGGGCCACGGTGATGTACTGGTTAGATTACTCGCCTCCCAATTACGCGAAAGGGGTTCGATTACCGGCGGGGTCGCTCCCGGATTTTCGCACCTGGGGATAGTGCCAGACGATGCCGCTGGTCGGCGGGTTTTCTCGGGGATCTCCCGTTTCCTCCGCCCTTACGTTCCGGTGCTGATCCATACTCAACTCGCTTCAGCCTCATCGGCTCTCAATGCCTCGATGTTAAGAGCCGCCCAAATCTACTCGCTCACTCGCTCGCTCACTCACTTACTCACTCACTTACTCACTCANCTCAACTCGCTTCAGCCTCATCGGCTCTCAATGCCTCGATGTTAAGAGCCGCCCAAATCTACTCGCTCACTCGCTCGCTCACTCACTTACTCACTCACTTACTCACTCACTTACTCACTCACTCACTCACTCACTCACTCACTCACTTACTCACTCACTCACTCACTCACTCACTCACTCAATTGAACCCCTTTTGTACTTTACTGCACAATGTGATGATCTTGTTGATTTGATGGTGGTTTCTTGACACATTTCGGGAATTACACCCATCACCATTTCCGAGAGGTTGTTCGGTTTACCGTCCTGCGCAACATACTAAGATCTGTGGGCGTTGTTTTGAATCACTCGGTATAGAATCAACGAAACCATACATTTACGTAAACTTTCTGTGTTTGTAGAAAGAGTCAAGTTAAGGCTCTACTGACAGCTTCCTTGTGTAGTTTATGATGGGGGAGTTGATATACAGGTAAACTGGGAACAACACCTACAAACAGCTAGGGCTTAAAGTAAACGTGAAACAAATCAACTTTCCAGTTCGGTACTAGATGGCGTAGAAATTCTGCGATTTAGCGCGTGAATGTAGGCGACATGTTATGCGGAATTGATGCTGCCTAACTTGTAATATGAGATTAATGCGCCAGTGAAATTACGCTGAATATGTATCCACGCATGTAATTTGTCCGTTGAAGAAGGTGACAATGAACACTCCACTGAATATTATAGTAAGTGTTCGAAAGTCCTTCCGCCATTTGCAACACACGCCTTGCAACGACGCACAAAGGACATTGCGAACACCTGCACACACACACACACACACACACACACACACACACACACCAGGCATGTGTTGAATGAATCTCTAGTATGGCAGCTGCAATTCCGGCGACCAACTCCTGAACCCAACGAGATGCACGGTCGAAAGTCCATGCATTACCAGTCATTTCAACGTGTACGAGGACGTTGAAAGGGACTAGTTTTGCTGTGCGACTGTTTTCCATGCGATGCCACGCCCATCGTTTAGGCCACAGCGGACGGATGCGCTGCTTACCCCGCATGACATATTGTCTGCGTTCACGCGCCAAATTGCCAAGTTATATGCCATCTAGCACCGAACTGACACATCGCAAACCGTTCCTCGCTCAACGAAGATTCCTTAGTTTCGNCCAAGTTATATGCCATCTAGCACCGAACTGACACATCGCAAACCGTTCCTCGCTCAACGAAGATTCCTTAGTTTCGAGTATATTTCGACCCCTAGCCGTTTTTTCTGTGATTTCCCAGTCATCCTATGTACAAAGCAAAGACCTGCCAATTTTAGAAGTGTATAGGTTGGCCAGTTTATGATGAAGGTCAAATGTGAAAAAGTTTAAGTAGAGGTACTGGGACGTCATTTTAATGACAAACATTACGTCACCAACAGTAACAAATGAAAAAAAATTACACAATGNTAGAGGTACTGGGACGTCATTTTAATGACAAACATTACGTCACCAACAGTAACAAATGAAAAAAAATTACACAATGTAATCTGTTGGTAGCAGCACCATAGCACCACGTGTTTATTTCTCGAAAATAACTCCTGCAAGGTGTCGTCCATCAAGCCGGAAACACTCGCGTAGACGGGATACACAATTGTCCACACACGCACCAGTGTTGCAGCTGGTGCGGGAGTAGCTGCGTCCACAATTCCGCTGCTTTGGACCGTTGACGTTAGCTGGACGTGTTGCATACACCTTACTCTTGAGGAACCCCCACAGGCAGAGAGAGTCACGTGCAGGCAAGTCGGGTGATCCGACCGACCGAGGGATCGTCGCCAAATTCCGGACAGTGTGCGGCATTGAAACATCGTCCACAAAGTGTTCATGGAGTGGCGAGCGGCATGCGCTGTCCCCCCCGTCCTGTTGAAAGTAAACCGTCTCCAGGTCAATGTCAAATCGGGGAACACAAATTCAATCAACGTACGCACGTGTGAGGTAGTGTTTGGATATCAAAATGGGCTAAATATACTTCTAACTACGAAGTTTTATATTTGACCTCTATCATAAACTGGCCTACTTATACACGTTTGAAATTGGTAGCCCTTCTCCGCCCCAACCTGTATAGTTTCGCGGATGGCGTGATGCGTGCCAGCCTGCACTCAAGGAGTCAGTCAGTCAGTCAGTCAGTCAGTCAGTCAGTCAGTCAGTCAGTCAGCAAACTTACTGACAGTGTGCAGTATTTTCCCGACCACTGCTACGAACAACGAAGCAGCAGCGGGGTAAGTGCTGAGTCGGCGGCGACACTGCGAAGTAGAAGTTAACGGCAGACGCCAGCGGCGACAAATGAACCCCGCTCGCTCGCGCGGTAACCCTCGGGCTATTCAAAGTTCCCCGAAGTTACGAAAGACGGGGGACGTGTCTCACATGAGATTCGTCCTCAGGCAGGCGGGATTGTTAACACGGTTCGTCGCGTGGAGCGAGGGAGGGGCGTGACTGGGTTCCAGATCTCAACAAGTGGAAATTAAACCTCATCGCAGAGAATTCGACCGCGCTGGTGAAAACTGAGCTGATGAAGACGGTAGAACTGAGAGGACTTAATCAGTGTCTCTGCTCCACGCGTTCATCAGCGCTTTACAGCGAATTTAATTGATCAATTGTATGATAACGAATTTCGCTCAATCTTCAATCACAGATTTAGAAAAAAACTGCTTTCGCACTTAAATGTAACCGTTCGCTATAAATAAATCATATTTTATATTTTTGTTGTACCATGGGTGAATTTATAGGCCTGTGCAAGTCGTAATCACTGAAGCTCACGCGCATAGAAGTGTTTATGATTAACTGCGAATGAGAAGCAAAGCATGAACGAGGAGACAAAGAATAAGTTAATGAGAGAATGCTGTTATGATTTTGACATTTTGTTGATACTAATCGTTAGCGGGGATATAGGGGCGTAACAATTTATTGATAAGAGTTATGTGATGAATACTTTATAAAAGAGGTTTATTTAATATTAAGGGTGTGCAATATTTTTTCAATATAATTGTGATTGAAAATGAACGGAGGGAGATATACAAATATACTAAAATATTAAATGAGATTATTTTATATAGATTTAACGAGCCACGTTCTGTTCTGAGTAAAGCCTAATTGGAGAGTCCCCACCTTGTAAATGATTCCAGAGGCTGATTAAGTTCGCGCAACTCGATGCCCGGACACACCCATCTTCAGTGGTCTTCTCGTTCCAATGGCCCGACGACAAAAGACACCGCCCACGAACTACACTGTCCTATATCGGCTGCGTTGTTTCGGTTTACTGGCCGGTGGAGGGTGTTTCTGTGTTTTGCGATTTCATAACTAATTTCAGCTCTCACGGCCCGTGTCCTGGATAAATAAGTGCAGGTGTGATCAGGCAGGCCGCTTAGCTAAGGATGGAAAGAATCCCGTCGGAGCTGACCAGTTTTGTGATTCATGGGCCTAGCCAATTACCCGAGGCTTTCGGATGTGCAAAAATGCGCTCCAGCCCTGAGGTGGATATGCATACTGCTAAACCTGACGTGGAATGGAAGCTGGAGTGAGATGTCAAGGATATTTTACGAAATGGGAATTATTCTAATACTGACCCTTTTCTGCCCGCGTCTGCCCCAGTAGAGTGTAGTTTTACCTAGGAGGTCAACCATACGTTTTCGTGTGAGACGCGGAGCAATCTTTGGGCATCTGGCGGAGTGGTGACCCGACCAGAGGGTCCTGTCTTCTGTGCTCTACTGGCCTTGAAAAAGTTTCAGGCAGTAGGGGCGCAATTTGGGTATGTTTTGAACTTTTTCTGTGGGTCCTTCTATGCGACCTTGGAGTTGTGACGCGAGTGCCCTTGCAATTTTGTGACCTCCTTGGGGTAGGTCACGCGTGCAGTAATTTTGCTTGTATCGTATAGAATTTCTGTTGTTGGAGTGTGATAACCCATTGCGTTATTACGCGTCACCAAGAAATGTGAACCCCTTCCCCCTTCTGTATAATTTATTTACCCATGCGAATAGCCTGTACAATATGTAAACAATTACTAACGTTTGCCGACAAAACCATTGCGAGAGTCACGAGGTGAGAGGTCCTGCATCTTCTGCAGTTTGAATAGGAGCACGCCCTCCTGATGCAGAACACGTAGCACAGTAACATGTGTAGTCTTGATACGTCTGTGGCTACAGCGCGTGTGCTGGTGTGTGGATTCTGCCGAAACTGTTGTAGCGTAGCCCCCCTTCCATTCGTACAGTGCGAGGGCTATCAATTTCCTGTCGTCGTGCCCGCAGGGACCCTGCGTCGCGAACGCTCTCACGCAGCCGTCGGAAGAAGACGCTAGACGCCGCGTTCGACGCACAGGCGTCTTGCGGCGCTGCTAATGCATCGGGTCTCCCCACACAACAGACGCACGTACGCCAGCCCAGGGAACCCCGAGTCCGCCTTTCAAAACCCATTCGGAAAATGGCCATGTAGTTGTACGTGCTGTAGAGTAATCATTACGATCTCTCCAAGGTTGTGACGTAATGAACACGGCACGCACAATGCAGTACCTTACTGTGCCTACACGCTGCGTTGGCGGACGCACGCTGGCGATCGTCTTCGAACGGAAACAGACTGACTGCTTTTCGACACGCGTCTCGACGACGGTGACCGACCCGACGCACGACGTCAAGGAGGATACGCGCTCCTAGACCTCTAAGCCATCGTCCTTATCCCGCACCCCTAGCGGCAAATTGTTCGAAGTACACGACCTCCGGTACAAGCAAATGTTGTTCGTCTTCGCCTCCTCTATCGATGATTAAACGTTGTAAACGATATTTTGTTCCACCCTGCACAGCTTACGTAGATCCGCGGTTGGCTTTTCGTATTCCGACATCATACAGTTATAGTAATTTAATATTTTTATCATTAACACTTTACTTTACCTATGAAATTAGCATTGGCGCAGCTGTTAATATTGATTCGCTTACATATATATTACATTGACCCACCTTCGGATGTTCATGTTTCTGTAATATGCAGTATAATAATAATTTTACATAATTAAAAATAAAGTAACCACCAAACAAAAACATTCTTCTAGGTTAAAACTTATTTATGCAAACTGGTATTGGTAAACTACGCATTATCCCCTGTTCGTACTTGTAATTTATTCATTCCACCTGGAAATGTTTCCTTTGTCACAAAAATCTGGGTCCAGTATAAATCAGACATAGTCGCCATGAAGTGTAGACAACTATAAATAAGCGATTTTTGTGATTAATGCTTCTTAAGTTAATTGCTTATTCTGGGGCACGTTACGTTGTATTTTTAATAAATGTAATATTTTAATTCTTATACCCGCCTGAAGCTTGTCTTATACTCGAACGTAGAAACTGTTGTTCCGTATTTGATGCCTTAGATAAACTGCAATCCCCCCTCGCCGAAAAAAAAAAACATATTCTTAGATAGATATGTCGGCTTCCACATATTCTTCAATAAACAAGCCATTAAATCGCTTATAAAGTAGTAACTATAAGCAACGTATTAAAATTTCTGTTCAATTACTCTGCAAAGGAAAAGATGACATTGGTGGTTAATTGCAAGCAAAGTTGCAATTTAAAATTGTAAAAATACCGGAGTCAACACATACTACTGCGATGGCCAGGATACAAATCTATTTCTGGCACACAGGACAATGGGACTTCTTTTTCTGATAACATGACAATTTTATTTTAATAAAACCTTCACCGGCATGTATTCAGTAAAATTGTCAAAAAGTTGTGAAATTTAATACCACATATTTACGTTTTATTAAGATTTGGCGTTAAAATTTAAAATTTTTATGTACGTTTATTATTATGTACAGATGATAGAGTAAAATATATTTGCCATTGACACCTATGTCATGGCACTTCGACAGCGTCGTAAAAACTAGGGTCATTAAGCCCGTAGAAATATTAATGTTACTTACTGCGAAATGATACCANAACAGAAGCACATTGACACCTATGTCATGACACTTCGACAGCGTCGTAAAAACTAGGGTCATTAAGCCCGTAGAAATATTAATGTTACTTACTGCGAAATGATACCNCACTTCGACAGCGTCGTAAAAACTAGGGTCATTAAGCCCGTAGAAATATTAATGTTACTTACTGCGAAATGATACCATAGGGCAAAAATATATAATTAGGACTTTTTTTTTAATTATTCCTAAATAATTGCTTAAATGTTGCAATAGGTAACAATCATTAGGTTTACTGTGTTAGGAAATAAGCGTTGTGCTACCATTAGAGGTGAACTTGGGCCACAGTTTCCCTTACCCGGAATGGAAAACGCCTGAAAGGTGCGGAGCTATAACACCCAGGGATAAATGGTTGCGTATACTGCAAGGCGAACGCCTACTATTAAAATGTACATAATTATACAAATAAAGTAGAAAAGTGTTTCAACTCTGATGATGACATTTTTGTTTTAATTAGCTGTTATATTGAGTAAAGAACCCTATATTACACATAAAATTTTTAAGCACTATAACTCAAAAGCTGGTCGTTAAAAGTGTTTTAGTCTATATTATTTCATAACGAATCGTTACTTAAACATTTAACGATACAGCTTTTGAGATATAGTGCTATAAAATCTTGGACGTAATATATAGGGTTCTTTACTCAACATAACGGTTAATTAACACAAAAATGTAAGCTTCTAAGTTGCAGCGTTTTTCAACATTATCTGTATATGTACAGTTTAATATTAGGCAGTAACCCGAATGTGTTGGAAAATTTCTACTGCAGTTTTTTTTCAACAGTGAAAAAATGAAAATTAAATATTTTTCACGGCCTTGCGAGGTTCCCAAGTCTGTCCCCTAGCTGTCTGTTCAGAGACGCAATCGACTAATGTAAGGAGGCGCCATACATTGTTGCTCAATATTCTATTGTTAAAGCAAATGAAGAAAGAACGTTTCTTTCTTTAAACGAGCACCTTTACTTGTATTTTATATGCGCCATACGAGGGTAGGTCAAAATGTAAGTTCCACTATTTTTTGTAGGTAAACGGTTGAATACGGGTCGTGGTACAGAACAATATTATATTTCAGAACCAGAAATTAATTTTTCGACGTAATCACCGAACTTATTTAAGGATTTGTCACATCGTAAAATTAGGTTTTTCCATTATCTAGCAGTGGAAAGCGGCTCATTGTTCATCATTTCGTCTTGCAATTCGTCGTACCTGGAAAATCGTCCGTCCCGCGTATCTACCTTCGTATTGCCAAACAGATAACATCTCGTGGATGCAGAGTCCCAGCTTGNGAAAATCGTCCGTCCCGCGTATCTACCTTCGTATTGCCAAACAGATAACATCTCGTGGATGCAGAGTCCCAGCTTGGCCGTGGACCGGGAACACAATGCCGGTGCAAGGAGGGCGTCGAGGCTGTTGTGGAGTCGGTGACGCGAGACCTGCCGTCATCGTGAGACAACCCCACTGGTCGCGCAGGACGACGCTCTTCGGGGCAGATGATTTCCCAGGAACAACGAAGTGAAGAACGAAGTGGTGAAACGGTTTAATGAGCAAGATGCCACTTGCTATCGTCAGGGAATACAGAACAACATTTTACTCTATGACAAATGCTTAAATAAATTTCGCGAGTATGTCAAAAAATAAAGGACTGGTGCCGAAGCATAAAGGTGATTTTTATCATGACCTATCTTTAACCATTCACCTACCAAAAATAGGGAATATTAATTTTTGTCTTTATCTTGTGTGTGTATAAATATTATATATATATATATATAACTATATAATATTTTCCAGCTTCATTGCACAATCGCACACCATATTTTGGCTTAGTAATGTGTTAAAACAAGAGTTTTCATAAGTATTTGTTATGTTGAATAAGTGCATAGTTACCTCTGCATTTGTGATTGAAGTAGCCACATCAGTTTAAAGTTGGTCATAAATTGTAACGGAATGGTTTGAGACAATTCACAGATAAGTTTCATTATTTGTGTCAGGGTTTGATGATTATAAATTAAAATGCATGAACTTGGTAAGACCCTCATAAAATGTTCCATTAAATATGTATATTTTATAAGTTGGCATTGTTAAGACAAACCTGAAAGGCCTACAAGGTGATTGTGAAGAATAAGGTAATGTCCAACAAAATGAAAAAAAAAAAATTTTTGCTAGAAAATGTGTGCCAAAACATAATTTCATAGGTGCGTTGATTTATTTACACTTCATACTGTGAATCGCGATAGGGCAACGAAGATCAAGGATTTTGTAGGCTATAATTACAGCTTACAGAATACGAGTAACTCGTTATTACGGTAGTGGGCAGGTTTGGTTCTCTGCAGTGTTTTTTTTTCTATTACACTGCAGGCGTTACTTAAGCTGACAAACTGACTTTATTAATTTTATTTTTCCTATCCCAAACAGTATTATTCTTAGATAATCCAAAAACGTGTTTTTTTTCTGGAGAAAAAGCACTTACAGACATTGTAATGTTATTCTTCCAGTTTGTTTTGAGAGATAAACGCTCTCATGGTCTTCCACTAAGGGAACGAGTTAAGTTTTTATTCGTGACAGACGCCTTAATTTAACTCGTCCCATTAAAAGTGTTCGTTGTTTAACCGTCAGATAATCTAGCTACTTGTCCGGGACTGTCATGATTCTACTATGGGAGAGCAATTTAGCACTNGTTGTTTAACCGTCAGATAATCTAGCTACTTGTCCGGGACTGTCATGATTCTACTATGGGAGAGCAATTTAGCACTCCAGTGTTTATTTACAAATTCGGGTAACCCTGCCGAGTCATTTAAAGATAAATCTGTATTACAAAAGAGAAAAAAAAATGTTTGTTTTCACGGCGCATGCATTAACATGGCAGTTTCCCTTTAACATATTTTGCAATTACTCATCGAAAGCGATAAGGCGATGGAAGGGGTAAAAAAGAGGTTAGCGAGAAGATACTAATTTACCAGAAAGTATTTTTAATAAGATTGTTTAAAACTAATAACCCCCCTAAAAAGAACAAGTTTTTAAAGAATAAACTTTTATACAAAGAAGAAAATAAATATTGTTTTTTGAAAGTTTAACCAGCCATCATTGACAAGTCTTTTCCACCCGACTTCTGTATCTTTCTCTCCTACAAACGAAAGACTTAAATAATATTCACATCTTTATTTTAATTTTACACCTTTGTTATATTAATCTTAAACATGTGATACTTCCCGAAGAACACAGATCTTTAACTGTCTAGTAAATTTTCCGAACGGTAATATATCCATGGGAAATTTTCCTATAGTCGCGTCTTTGCCTTCGACAAAGACGCTGCAATGTTTACAGCGCTCCCAGTCCCAGCGGCGTGGGTGGGAAACTAACATCGGGTAGACGAGGGGAAGGAGTAGGTGGCCAGAAGGGGTTGAGGTGGCGTGCCCGTAAGACACTTGCGGCAAGGGAAACGCCCGCGGGAACGAGTGAAAACGAACGCTAAAGGCAACGCCGTAATGAAATAACAGCCGCTCTCTTTGCCACCATTCTCTCCCCACGGAGAACACACGCCCACACACGCACGTACACACGCTCTCTCTCTCTCTCTCTCTCTGCCTCTTCGTCTCTCTCTCTCTCCTCCTGAGGGATGGATCGTGGATGTGTACATTCACGCGATGCGAGGCAGGAATAAGGGATGTACTGGTTAGAAGGCGGGGAAGGCACTCAGCGTCTACTAGTAGATGGATGTTTTCGTTTCCCACTTACGTAGCCCCGTAATGTCTGCAGCACATCAACGTTTCTCTATCGAAAAAAATAAATTATTTTTCAAAATTACTCCTACCTCTGAAAGAAT
>NQII01000742.1:11972-39707 GCA_002778355.1 Clitarchus hookeri
CATTTCAAATCTTCGGTTATGTTTTGTCATCGAATGCAATGTAAATACAGGGCGCATCTTGCGAAAAAGTTATCTTTAAGTCACCGCTCAAACAGTGAATAAGTACACTGAGTGACCAACCGGAGCAACAACGTCCTAAGTGACATATTTAGTAAATTCGCTTCCTATTTGCAATTTTAATATATGTGGTGGCAGTCCTGGAACATCAAGCTAATTTAGAAATTCTGGCGGATAATTTACCGCTTCATTTTCGTGTAATGTTACATCTACAGATTTGTATGTGACATGTTCGCTTGTCGATAAGTATCGACATATATTAGTATGGCGTATTTCCCCTACTGTCCAGAAGATTGCCATTACCTTTTGGCGTGTTCGGGGAAAAATCGTGTGTTTTATTTGACATTACGCCTCGGAGTGGAGTTGAGTTGAGAGAATTAGGCGGCTCTCAACATCGAGGTCTTGAGAGCCGATGAGTGTGAAGCGAGGTAGATATGAAGCAGCGCCGGAATGCAAGGGCGGGGGAAACGGGAGATCCCCGAGAAAACCCACCAACCAGCGGCATTGTGCGACACGATTCCCACATGCAAAAATCCGAGTGACTCGGCCGGGGATTGAACCCGGTTCGCATAGGTCTGACCGCTCAGCCACTGCTTCACATGGGAAATATGGAAGTTTCTTGCCATTTCTCAGGGACCAATCAACCGATTTCCACCAAATTCTTCACACAAGTAGCGCTGTCGTAGGCCATGTAAACTTTCATGTTTTAAGTGGCTCAGTAATTTATTTTCAAAATGACGGCCCTGTAAATATTTCAGATTTGTAAACCCTATATTTCGAAACATTAGACTGATTAAATTAGAAGTTAATGCTCGCATCTGACCTCCGCAATGCAGTTAATTGTACACTAGCTTATGGTACGAGGTTTTCTCTGTTCAATTCCCGGGTAAGGTGCGTTTTGTAGTTGTCTCACCACTGTTACATATGTTTCTGATTCCATGGTTAATAGTTACGCTGTCAAGGCCTACATAATATCATTGCTTTTAAGAATATCATTAGAAATTGTGTGCACCTATGTATAGGAAATAATGCTCATTAGTAGAGACCATTGTCGTATGTAAAATAATGCAAATCTCACTGTTTATTGGTTGCTTGTTGTATTAGCGGAATACGGTGATTCGGTTTGCATTTTATCGTGTGTTTGTTATTGGCTCAGAGTTGTCCAGGAGGTGTAAACTAACGGCTGGGCCAATAGAATAAGCAATACAAACGTACAAGGTTTTGAATTCTAGCTTGTCCCGAAATGAAACAGCGAATTTTTCAGGTGTCTACTCATTAGTCACATCAGTAACGTCTTGTTTTTACGTGGCCAACTAAAGGCGGGATACAATTTCTTATCAACCCATGCAACCGTGTCCTTTATGGATAATGCAGGGGCATAAGAGATTCCTTTCCTGTAAATTCCCCATTTCTTTCTTTTGGGCTTTTTTTGGCTGGCTTTAAGGACCAGGCAGTATTCCAACTCTTGGATTTGATTCCCCTACATTCATCAAAATACACTGAAGTAGTGGTGTGGCGCTGTTAACCAACCATCCACCCAGTTCCCCACACTTACCAGACTCTATGCGACACTAACTACACGACTAAGTAACTGATGTTCTACTTTAGATTCAATCCCCCCTGTAACGACATCCAGCAATGATGGGGGCCTCCGGACACCTTTTCGATCCCCTCCCACTGTAGTCAGTCCTTTAGTCATGAATCTTGTCTTGATCGTAATCCGTTTCCATTGCTGTTGTATGCATTAAATTTGGTTCGTTTCCCTGTTATCACGCCTTTGTATTTGTTGCTGCATTCCATCAGTTCCTTGTTCATTGCCGGGTCGTCGTGTACGTTATCGTCAGAGAGTGGAGCAAGGCCGCCTAACTCATCAGTAGCCTGCTGATAAATCCTTTTAAAGTTTACTGTGATTTTCTTCAGGGTTATCCCACTCTGTGTAGTATGTCCGCTCCCACTACAATGTTTATATGACGGTTTTACTCACTGTCAAATCCAGGAAGTGGGTCCCCTTCCACTTTTTCGGGTTCTGTCCGCTCCCACTACAATGTTTATATGACGGTTTTACTCACTGTCAAATCCAGGAAGTGGGTCCCCTTCCACTTTTTTGGGTTCTAAAGCGGTTTTGTACTCTGAATTTCAGGGGTACGATACTTTATGAATAGTTCTCTGTGACCGCTTCTGGAAAATTCATTAACCCTATCATGTCCATTGTCGAAAATTGTGTACATGTTGCACGGGAAGAATATATCCGACCAGTACTGTACTCTGCAAGAGACTCAGTGTCCAATGATCTACCCTGGGGATAACAGATTAGTAAGCTGTGCTACAGCTGTACATTACGACTGGTGCATATCTCTGATCACCGAACACAAAGCTGTAATAACGAAACAAGTTCTTTGTAAGCTTAAGTACAGCACTGATAAAAATAAAATATTATTTGAAACACCTGAAACCATAAATTAATGTGGGAATGAAAGAGTAACCACACATCAAATTCCTATAATCTAGTGATGACTTCCTTTTGCGAATTCTCCACAATATCTCACCGTCTCTTTATGATATACAATACTGCTTATGTTTAGTTCTTCATCTTATATTTGCGGTTTTCTACGTGACTCTGTTCTAATGTTTGCTGCTCGGAGGCGTGCCTGCGGCCGTGAGAGTTAGGCCGGTGTTGCACTGAGGTCCGGGCGCCGCATCGAACACCTCTCCAGGGAAGGCAATTGAACAGCGCGCGCTATCTCGCGGCAAACACAACTGCCAGCTCTTATCGCCGATGGATTCATACGTCAACTTTTACCTCCGATCTTACCGCCGTGTATCCGTCCAGGTGCTGGACGCCGGGTACGTATAGTCACAGAATACTTAAAGAATACAGAGGCGAAACTGTTTCTTATTCCGCCAACTTTTTCCGCACACGCCAACAAAACGGCGCCACTGGCCAGCAACATGTAGGGACGTCGTTCGCCAATCAGCGCGTGGTATCCCAGCCGGCAGCACAGAAAATATTCTTCCGCAGCACGCAGTAGCCAATTAGACACAAGGCCTGTTTCTAGAGTCTCGCACAGCCAATCAGAGAATGGCTAGGCCCACATAAAAGGAGCCGTCACGTGTGTCTGTGCACTTATCTACTCTGTGACATCTCTAGGGACACCATATTTTTGCTAAATTTAATTCCAAGCAGGTTATATTTCAATATCCTACGTACACATCTGCAGCTTTACTTTGGTTATTGGCCGCGTGTTTCTGTGAGCATACATGTTGTATTTTCCTGGGCCAATCAGAATCAAGATACTCCGATACTAGACGTCCGTGATTCGCGGGCAGGTACCTAAGACACGCAGCAGTTAAAACCATCCAATAGCGAAAGTGAATCTGAGCTGAAATGTTTTGAAATACACAGACAGGAAATATTTTTGCAAAACTCGGGTGAGCCTAGGTATGGTAGGTCTTAATCTTAGATTCCCGTGAGTTAGCTAGACAAACAATTATATATTTATATATTATCATACAAGGTGACCATTATTGTTACGTATTTTTATATGTATGTTGTTACTCTTCAAACACAGCGTAACCTTTTGACTGTTGGTACTAGTATAATTTAGAGAAGTCTGGCGCAAGGGAATGGGGAGTAGGTGCCAGGCACTGACCGCCGCCATCTTGAATATTTCCCTTTTTCTCTCAAAACTTCATTTTTTTCTTTGAAATCGGCCATTTATAGCTTAAAATTTCTCTTTTCTCTAAAGATTTAGTTTTTTCCCCTTAAAATATCCCCTTTTTACCTCAAAAAGCACCGAGCCCCTTATTTGCAAAGAACGAGCCCCCCTCCCACCTCTTTTTTTTTTTTTTTTTTTTTTTTTCAAAAATGCCATTGGAAGTATTTCAGGGGCCAATTTTTTTACCTGTTACCCTGACCTTGACCCAGTGCCTGTGACATTAAATAATCTTGAAACAAAAAAAAATTTAAAAAATCCCAAATTATTTTAAGAAATTATTTAAAGATGTACATAAAGGAGGTCCAGGGTTCGATTACAGGTGGACCGACTAAGCTCCCGATATATAGTATCGTACTTAGCACCGCAAAAATGATGAAATAACGATTTCGTACGAAAATTTATCTTTAATTCCACGCGTAATAAATACAATTTCAGTAAATTACGAGTAAATAATTTTCATGCCGCATGGTTGGCAACAAATAATCGTAGTGTCCCAAATCCAGCAAGCGAATAAGACTCGAAGTCTATCTGGGNCATAAAGGAGGTCCAGGGTTCGATTACAGGTGGACCGACTAAGCTCCCGATATATAGTATCGTACTTAGCACCGCACAAATGATGAAATAACGATTTCGTACGAAAATTTATCTTTAATTCCACGCGTAATAAATACAATTTCAGTAAATTACGAGTAAATAATTTTCATGCCGCATGGTTGGCAACAAATAATCGTAGTGTCCCAAATCCAGCAAGCGAATAAGACTCGAAGTCTATCTGTGAGTGGCAGATATTTCTCCTTCCATGCGCCTCGTTCTGGGCTTTAGTGGTAACCTAATATGTATTGCGTATTGTGCTGCAAATGTGTGTCAGCGCTTGTAATTACGCCTCAGCAGATGACTCAGTTCGGTCTCAAGGTCAGTGTGGTCTACGTGCAGGGAAGGGAGTTTCATCCCTGCCGAGTGATTCATCGGCTCGACGTGGAAATGAACGATCGACAGCAGGACGTGTGGTTGTGTCCGTTGTTCTAGAACGTGCGACCTCCCTCGCGAGCGTTTGTCGTCGTCGTGGCTGACGCAACTCCTAGCGATCGTCTTCCAATGACGACTTGACGAAGGGAGATGGGGTAATATGAAAGTGACGTTGCTAGCGGTCAAAGGTAGTGTCTTTCGACGCCTTCTACGAGAGCGTTGTCCTAGGAGATTAAGCGTGCACTGGGCAGGCAGACGAAGAAGACAGATCACACATCCGACGAACAAATTGGGCTGAAACAAAGCGGATCGCTTGAACAACAGCGCAACTGCTCACAAAAGGGAACGCCGTTGGTATCGTGACTGGGTTTTTTTTCTGAAGAGGTAAAGAAGGACTTTCCAGGAAAGAGTGAAACTTGGTGAGTTTATTTTTGCGAGTTTGTATATATTTTAATTTGTGACCGCGTGTTGGTAGTACAGCGTCAATCAAAATACTTAAGGTGCGCTAGTCAGAAATTTCCATAGCCACTGGAAAACATGTGGTATTTGTTCGCTGGTTATGACCATTAACTTTTCATTCTGGCGATTTACCCATATGAAACTGCGTGGGTACAAACATTACGATACGTGAGTGATAACCTCTGCTTACTGAAAGCCACTCTCACGAAATACAGAATGCCACACATCTGGTATTATTGCGATTGAAAAACCTCCAGGAGACACTTACAATCATTAGCAGTGGTTAACATAAATACAATACAATTTTCATTTATTTTTTATATCTAGTGTTACATCCTTCTTAATAGTCTTGATAAATTTCACCTTCATATTGGTACCCGTATAGCTATATCTTGATACAAACACTCATAGTAGTAATTACATTTTTATATTACTATATTTATATTTTAATATAATTATATTCTGGCACCATTATATATTTACAATTGTTATTGAGCGTAGTTGTGTAAATATATTTAAATAACTCGCAACTCAAATAGCTTGTTAATTTATTTCACTAGCCTGTTACTGGCTTCCGAGCTGCAGTAAATTCAGTAGTGCCACGAACTGTTCTAGCCCCGCACAGGGCGGTGCAATGCAGCACGCAGAAAATACTGACAAAGGCAGTTATCTCTCGTTTGCAGTATCGAAACGTCAGCTGGCGTTATTGAGTAGTGAAGTCTGTTAGTATCGGATGGCTGTCGAAATTCACAATTCACTGGAAAGAACATCAGCCTCACTGAAATTACGCATTAGAAAAATCTGGAATTCTACGATAAGCGGACTACCTTAATTCTGGCTCAGAAACGAGAAGTCGAAACCCTCGTCACTTACGGGTTGGCTAAATCTCCGCACCATCTCCGTGACTGCAAAAACGTTGTCGAAAGTCTGAAACGTTTTATCGTTTCCGGACTGGCTTGATTCCGGCACAGTTTTCTACTTGAGTTGAGTTGAGATATTTGGGTGGCTCTTGAGAGCCGACGAGGGTGAAATGAGGTGAGAATGGGGCAGCGCTGGTATGCAAGGGCGGGGGAAACGGGAGATCCCCGAGAAAACCCGCCGACCAGCGGTATCGTCCTGCACGATTCCCACTTGCGAAAATCTGGGTGTGACCCGGCGGGTGATTGAACCCGGTTCGCCTTGGTGAGAGGCGAGCAGTCTAACCGCTCAGCCCCCGTGGCCCCAGTTTTCTAGTTGGAAACGGGGGTGTCTCCAGGATATTTTTTGTTCCGTATTTGCCTCCTGCGGAATCTATTCCGGTACCGTTTTCGTGTTGTCTGAAAAGAGGCCGGAGAAAATCTCTAATAATATCAGTTTCGTGTTGACGCCTTTCATTCTCAGTGTTCGCATCGTGGACATGCTGCACATGAATGATATTCAAGGTCAGTATTGTGCACACCGAGGAATCAGTACCCAATTAAATTGACGAGTCTTTCCAAGGGGTAATTTGATTTGTCAACGTTACCACGCCTCTCGTTTATTAATGGCTGATGGTAGTGTTTGTGAACACGCAGCGCATTGCTCAGTGGTTGCATAAAGTACACTACATTCCGTTCAGGGTTACTTCCAACTGTTCTGAAGCCCTGCTGAAGTTATACTTTCAGGATATTCCTCCGCCTCGTTCAAACAAAGCTTAACGAAGTTGAGAAAATTACAACAAAGGGACAACGCACCGCATTCGTGCACACTCGCTTTAATAATATTTTACACAACAACAACTTCTTACTAGGCATTAACAACAAACTTACTTTTTTCCGGTTTTTATTCACATTAATTATAGATGAAGTATTGTAATTTATAGATAAAATATGGGTAAAAGCCCATTTTAAACAAAAAAAAAAAATTCCAATGTTAACAGAAGTAGAAAACGCTTGTGATATATGTCATATTCAGGAAACAAACAAAATAATCATACACGGGGTGATTTTTCAAAGGTTTCATTAAAAAAGTGTGAAGATAACCCGAATAGAATATAAATAAAAGTACAGTGCACATTAAAATATTCCACGAATCCAAATGACTCAAACATTGAAGCGTGACCGAACGAGTTAACACATTCTAACTCAGCGTACGAAATTGTGTACCAAAGGGTCAGTCACAGAGTACTTGAGAATACAGAGTTAAAATAGAAGCTTATCTCGTTTCCTCCATCCGAACTTGCCTGCAAAATGGCGTCATTAGCCAGCAACATGTCGGAGCACCGTTCGCCAATCAGCGCCTGGTAACTTACTCGCCAGCAATCAGCCCAGCTAATGGGGCATCTTTAATCGCAAGCAGTAGCCAATTAGACACAAGAACCTTTCCCAAAGCTTCACCCAGCCAATCGCACTAAAGAAACCGCCACGCCATTTCATCTGTGTGTATTTATCTTCTCAGTGGCTCAATTGTCTTCCCTGCGGATGACAGATTAGTTAATAGTGTCATTGCTCTAGTTATGGATGATTCATGTTTCTCTAGCTGAACGGAGAGCCTAAATCTCATTGGTCGCGGCGACAGAACAAGTGCTGTGTTGGAGTTTGTACAGGAAGCACCCAAAATATTTTTTTTTGCAACACCTGAAGTCGTAAATTAACGGGGTTGTGATTCCAGTATCGTTTTCATGTTAAAAGCGGGACAGTGAAATAGGCATCACAGGAAGATGATGAAACCGGAGATTTGATAATATCCCTAAGGTAGATGATCAATTCACGGAAGATGTTAAAATGGCAACTCTGTGGGGTGATTTTCCTAAAGGAAGTAAGTGATTTGATCAAGTCCCTTAACTATTTTAGTGAAAAGATGTTGTACTTGAAGCTGGTAGCCTCATTACTTATAACAAATTGCCGACGAGCCTTAAAATGACCATAACACCAGTAGTGAACCTTCCTGCTGGCGCTGGGGCTCGGCCACGGTGCGTAATTTATGGCTACGCTTTGGGCGAGTCCTGACTTCTTTATTTCATATTTTCACTAAAACTGTTAAGGGACTTGATCAAATCACTTACTTTCTTTAGGGAAATCACCCCACAGAGTTGCCATTTTAACATCTTCTGTGAATAGATCATCAACCTTAGAGATTTGATAAAATCTCCGGTTTTATCATCTCCCTGCGACATATATATTTTTTTTGTATCTCCTTTGGCCTCGATGCCAAATAATTCCTTAGTAAAAACTAGTGTTTTATGCGCAATAGTGTCGGGAGATTCGCTGTAGTTGGTCACTACTCCTGTTTGTAATAAGTATTTATAACTTATTGTAGACTGCTTGCCTCATTATTTTTAAAATGTATCTGGTTTATAACACTTTACATAACCAAAAACAAAAAAAAAAAAAAAAGATTCAGAAGAAATTGGAACCGCGGTGTAATAGTTAGACCACTCGCCTCCCACCTAGGCGAACCGGGTTCTATTCCCGGCGGGGCCGCCCCCTGATTTTCGCACGTGGGAAACGTGCAGGACGATGGCGCTGGCTGGCGGGTTTTCTCCGGGGTCTTCCACTTCCTCCTCACTTGCACTTGCATTCCGGCGATGCTCCATACTCACCTCACTTCACCATCATCGGCTCTCAAGACCTCGATGTTATTGGCCGTTTAAATCTCTTCACTCCGTTTCCTCCTCTTCAGTAGAAATTATTTTGTTTACATATTATATATATATATATTTATATGTATATGGGATAAGTGCAACATACAGTACGTGCATAACCGCTTGCACAAGCATACAACGCACAGTGTGATAGAGAGAGAGAGAGAGGGAGATGAGAGAAAGAGAGAGATGAGAGAAAGAGAGAGAAAGTTGAAATTAAGACGGGTCTTTCACAGTAAGTGCGAGAATTTCCCCCTTCTAGAAACATGAAATCGGCTACTATGCTTCCATATGCGTATCGGTTCTGTGATAATCACTTTATAACGGTGGAGAGTGCATCTGTTAAAGCCAAAATAATGCATAACCCATTAGCAGTTAACATAACTGCAATGAAACAATCACCGAATCACGTGCCACCTGGTGTGAGGCAAAACTGGACACGCACTGGGGCAACAGTCAAGGAACAGAAGGTTGAGACTAGGAAATACGTGGGCTGTGACACTAGATTTTCCCGCAAATATTTCCTGTCTGGTGGTATTTCAAAAAATTTCAGCTCAGATCCACTTTCGCTGTTGGATGGTCTCAGGTGCCCGCCCGCGAATCACGGACGTTTAGCGTCGGAGCATCTTGATTCTGATTGGCCCATTAACAAAAAAAAAACGTGCCTGCCCGCAGAAACACGCCGTGGGACAATGACGAAAGGAAAACTGCAGACCCGCACGTGGGGACATTAAAATATAGTCCGACCGGAATTCTATTCGCGAAAATCGAGTGCCCGTAGTGGGCGATGTGAAAACGTTTACAGCTGCAAGATGGACTCCCCNAGCCATCTGCTTGTATGGCGGGCGCAAACTACGCGTGGCAGGACGAGGATGACGCACGGGCTTGAAGGACACGGCGCCAGCCTCTTCCTGAAAGTCTATCAGTTGCAAGGATGCTGAGGGCGCACGTTCCTCACTCGCTTCTCTAACTCGCATCGGCGGCCGCTGCTAGCCAGCACGCTTCACTACCACCCCCCTCCTCTCATTCACCCCTCGACGTAGAGTAAACAAAACAATGTTATAACCTCCCCCCCCTTACAACAACGACAACAACTTCTCAATCCGTTACGTTCGTCTAGCGGCGACGTTGTCCGCTATCGCTGCAGGGCAAATAACTGTTCTTGGAGATGTACCCAGGCTAACATTATCCCACTTCCTATCGATAACGCAGTGAAGAGATACCTTTGTACTTGCCTCCTCGACAGACATTGTCAGTGACGCACAACATAGGAAGGGTAGGTAGGAGGGGGGGCACTGTATAGTCTGTCTCACGGACGAGTCCACTTTTTCCTGACACTGCTGAAATTAGTCTTGCGTACAGTTATTCCCGTGGCTACATATATTTTCTGTTGGCACACTGGGCAAATTGACAGTCAGCTGAGTGTGTTTTACGTAAACATCGTCTGTGACGGGGAGAGACACCGCTGTATCCGTGGGAACAACTGTTGGAAAGAGCGCACTCGTTCGTGAGACAGATTGTACACGGTTGTGTAGACTACGAAGGTGAAGGCTATTCTTGGCCCGTACTGTACGCTGCGAGGGTCAATTACCCTCGATCTTCCCTGCGGGGAACCGATTTGTGAATCGTGCTTCTGCTCTAATTTCCAGTCCCAAGAATGAAAGAGAGAGAGAGAGAGAGAGAGAGAGAGAGAGAGAGAGAGTCAAAATGAAGATGGGTCTTAATATATTTTGTATTGTTTATCTTAACATAATATTTTAACATTTTAATATTCTAATGTTTTTAAAACAAAGGAGATCAAATATAAAATATAAATACAGGAGGAGCAAGGTCTGGGTGACAGCCTCCCCGTGGCTCCCCGTGGTAACTGGCTAAGGCCGCTAATTGTCACCGCTCCTCCTGTTGCAGATTCCCAAGTTTTTAAACAAATTTTATTTTCGAATGATTTCAATAATTTTACGATATTAATCGAAATAATATAATTATTTTAACGTGTTGTGAAGTTAATATTTTAAATATGAATTTTAATGGGAAAGTTTAAGCGTTGCCTTGGCAGTGTGGCTTTTAAATTAATTAAATATAAAAGATAATAAACATTTAAGATTTTGAGAACAATAATTAAGAAAAGATAGTAGCTAAATAAGGAGACCCGGAAGGCCTAATGGCTAAGTGGGTTGCAAGAGTATTCACTCTATTAAGTCCCAAGAATGTATGTTCGCCACACAGATCCTCTTTCATGTAACGATAATGGTAACGTTGGTTTCTATAATATGTCAAGCCTGTAAAGTAAATTACAAACAGCTACAACCATAAGGAAAAACTACAGTATTTTGGATTGTGTTTTGTAAATTACAAGTGGAGTGGAGATATTTGGGCGGCTCGTAAAAGCCCGGTCTTGAGAGTCGATGAAGGTGAAGTGAGGTGAGTATGAAGCAACGCCGGAATTCAAGGTCGGGAGAAACAAGAGATCCCCGAGAAAACCCGATGACCAGAGGCATCATCCGGAACGAATTCCCACATACAAAAATCCTGGATGAAACCCAGGAAATCGAACCCGCTTCACCTAGGCGGGAGGCGAGTAGTCTCACTACCACGCCACCGCGGCCCCTCGTAAATTAAGAAATAATAATTAGAGACCGGAAAAAATCGCGAGTTCAACGACCTGCAGGCTAGACTCTGCAGTCTTATGTACAAATTTGCCGATATCAACCGCACATTGGTTGCTTGCTGTCACGGTGGAAGGCGACTATTGGGCAAGCGTTCTCAATGAGGTGTCTAACACCGTGTGGCCCAATGACTGAAGTTTTATTTACACACATGATTTGAATTCTAGCTGGTCCCGTAATGAATCCGCAAATTTTTCAGGTCTCCATTTATTACGCGCAGACTAGACTTAACATATGTGTAATCTTACAACATTCCTTTCGTTGCTGACCTTGTGTCTCTGCGAGAAGACGTTTTCTTGTCTGACTGGGCCAATCAGAATTAAGTTACTCCGAGTACGGACGTCCGCGATTCGCGTGCAGACACCTGAGATTCGTGGATTTTAAAATCGCACAATCGTCAAAGTGAATTTGAACTATGTGCGTAGGAGTATGACCAATAGTGGAATTTTCCCGCGAAAAAACAGGTGGTCCTAGTTATTGCACGTTAAGGAATATTCCCTACTGGTAGGGGCAGTGATATTTCGCGAAAAGATTTCGAGACACGATACAGTCCAAAGCACTGTAGGGTCGTCAAGCTTCTTTTATTGGCTAAAAAATGTTGTGGCCCGTGTTAACAGTTTGCGCATGAATCACAAAGGTTCAGTGTCGGAGTTACTTAGTCCTGAGTGACTTGGTCAAAGACGGACACGGCGCCGGCAGCCAATGGAGGCGTAACAACAGCTGAGGTGTGTATATAGTATTGAAGTCTACCGTGTGCTCCGATTTTTACGCGGAAAGTCACTGGCTCTACCTACTGGCTGGGCTTCAGTCTGGCATGTCAGTCTCCAGGAACTGATCGATGAACGACGTTCCGCCATATTGCTGGCAAGCGAGGTAATCTTGCTGGCGCGTGTGGCGGGAGTTTGCAATACACGCCGCAGTTTCACCTTTGTATTCTCACGTGACGTGTGGCCGTGGCGTCGCGACGACGAGCGGCAGGCTGTCTAGTCCGCCTTGCGCGATAAGTTCCTGCTCGTGTTCAGAAACGAAAGGAAAACAAACGACTGGGCAGTGAGTTTACAAGCACACCCGGACAACCGCAGCATCCGTTTGAGGAGGCTTCGTCAGAGCTGTGGCGGCGATCAGTGATATCTCCTCAGGAAGGCGGTCTTCTTGTCCGCTGTTTACTCCCGGCGGATGTTGAAGACAGAAGACAGCCGATAACATGCACTGGAAGTACGAGGGAGTGGGGAAGGATGGAGTAAATTGTTTGCGCTGGTACGTCCCGCTGATTATATACTCTTTTACGTAGGAAAAAAAAAACATTTTCTTGGGACTTACTTTTATCTTAGGTTTGTTCCACTCGGCCGCTATTTTTGACCTTTCGTCTTTTTCGCTTTCCATCCTCCGGGCGCAGTACGGTGGTTGGTTTTCCATTCATCAGGTAAAAATGCTTCTGGGTCATTTAGGTCACGCCCTTTATGCTCCTTGCAAGCAATAGTTGCGAGGGCAAATCGTCTGCTGGGTAGATTTTGGCTGGCTTCACCGGTTCGCCATCTTTATTGTTTACCAAACGAGAAAGTCTTCAACCTTTCAACTTATCCGCGAAGAGATAATGCGCTGAATTTAAGATGTTATTGCTTATGAATAGAGACCTGAGAAATTCGCTGTTTCATTTCGGGACAAGCTAGAATTCAAAACCTCGTACGTTTGTATTGCTTATTCTATTGGCCCACCCGTCAGTTTACACCTCCTGGACATCTATGAGCCAATAACCAACACACAATAAAATGCAAACAGAATCACCGTCTTCCGTTAATACAACAAGCAGCCAATGAACAGTGATATTTGCATTATTTTACATACGGCAATGGAGTATAGCCTACAGGTCATTGAACTCGCGAATTTTTCATGTCTCTACTTATGAAATGTGTTTTAAAATAAACATGTGTTGGTGAAAAATTATTTGTGAACACAAACTACCACAAAAATAAATATAACGTCAGCTACAAGATGTCTACAAGTCTTTTTGACCCAGGTTACTTTCGACCTCAACTCTCACGACTTCGGAGAGCAAAAAGAGAGGCCGAATGTAACAAACTTCTTGGCGTTATATTGGCAGGTAGCCGGCAAGTAATGGGCGCTGTACAGTGCAGTGAGTGTTCGGTGTTGTGTGACCCAATAGCAATGTTTGTAAATGGGAAAACGGCAACGGATGCTCATGCAGTTATGAATAAAGGCGACTCATTTCTAGCTAGTTTCAACTATCGGTAAATCTAAATAGCACTCGAGGTGTTAGAGGAACCTGCAGTTTGTGAGATGAGTTTCTGTCTGTCTGTTTGTATTTATAAACACTTTAACTGATATCCACTTCTGCGATTAGCTGGTTTAAACTGGCACGTGTCCTTTGCGTCTACTCGCGAATNAATGGGCGCTGTACAGTGCAGTGAGTGTTCGGTGTTGTGTGACCCAATAGCAATGTTTGTAAATGGGAAAACGGCGACGGATGCTCATGCAGTTATGAATAAAGGCGACTCATTTCTAGCTAGTTTCAACTATCGGTAAATCTAAATAGCACTCGAGGTGTTAGAGGAACCTGCAGTTTGTGAGATGAGTTTCTGTCTGTCTGTTTGTATTTCAAAACACTTTAACTGATATCCACTTCTGCGATTAGCTGGTTTAAACTGGCACGTGTCCTTTGCGTCTACTCGCGAATCACAGACAAACAGCGCCGCAGAAACCTAACTATGATCGGCTCCGTCAAATACCACATTGGCTCCTGACGAAAAAACGCAGCCAATGGCCAAAGGATAACTACAGCTGTGCAGAAAAGGGCATTGCGTGTAAATCTTTCCGAGATAATCTTGCGTACCAGTGTGCACATTTATACCTTCCCCTGAAAACTGAGTTTCGGCCATCCTGTGTTTCGGAAAGTCAAGTTTTCGCGCGGTGTAAACGATGCGAAACTGGAGTTTCGTTGCTCTTTAAACCTTAGTTTGTAATTAAGATTCAGGTCGAGTGTCGGGTTTGTGTGAGTGATATAACGATTTAACGCTACTTGTTTTGTTCAATTAACATAATAAAATGAGCGGAGAATATACATACGTCCATCGGAAAATGCAGATATTCTTTTGTTTACACTTAGCAGCGACTCAAAAGACAGCCAATATTCACCGCAGTCCGTCGAACAAACAGCATCGTCGTAACTTTCGAAGTCAGCTGTCGTGACAGCCATTACTCGACGCGTGTTCATCATGATCGTAGAAACTGGGCGTGGCGGGGCCCGGGGTCCTCCACTGGGGCATAACCCCAACTGAAATAAACTATGACCCCTATGGATCCCTGAATCATGCTAACTGCAGTTCTTGTTTGCTGCGACTTTCGTATCATCCCTTAAAATGACAGGCGTGTTTAATCTCTATTTTTACTTTTACTTCAGTATCACCCTTGATTTAAGGTAGGTGTTCTAAATGAGGTGAGCATCATAATGCAGTGCATCCTATGAAGATTATACTACTACATAAATAGTCACAGTTTCTTCACACATTTGAATGAAAACTTCGAAAAATCACCACATGTGTTATGTGTTTAATGCTTTCCTGAATACATCACCTATATCAAGCGTTTAATACTTCTGTTAAGATAAAAGTATCACTTTTGGTTAAATTAAACTGTTACTTATATTTTATATATAACACAATATTTTATTTATAATTAAAGTGAATAAAAATAGTGAGGATATATGTATTGGTAATGCTTAGTAAGAAATAGTTCATACGCAAAATGTTTTTAAACTGAGTGCGCACTAATACGGCGCGTTGTCCTTTTGTTGTAGTTTTCTAGGCCGGTTAATCTTTGTTTGCATGAGGTGGAGGAAGAGTCTGAAAGTAGAACTTTAGCAGGGCTTCAGGAAGTAACCACGAATGGAATTTTTATTATGCTGTTTGAACATTTTTATTACTCGTGTCCTTGATCGAGGACGTATTGATAGAACTAGTGATTTTCTGCGAACAAATATGAGTAGACGTTAGACTTTAATCCTGTGAGAACCCAACAGTAGTTTGTCTATTGCCATTGGTTGCTGTCTGCTTGAGAAGGCGTTTTCATATGTGACAGAGCCGCTCAGAGTTCGGCAACATCCGTACGGCTTCTGCGTGCTTCGTGCTCAGACAGTTAGTTAACACGAGTCAAAAAGTAATTCAGCCAATCAATATAGGTAAACGACCCTACAGTGTTTTTAAACGTAACTTGTCTTGAAATCTTTTCGCCAAATTTCACTACCCCAACGTACTGCACATGGAGGATATAAATGGCTGTCACTGTACACGATAAGAAATCAGTGGCCAGTGTTTACAGAGTATTCCACGCGAGAGATCTGAATTATTGAAGTTCCTGAACCTCTCATTTGCTAATGGTTCATGCTGACATTAAAGAACATGCAGTTTGTTGTTCATTGGTTATGAGGGGAATGCTTGACATACAGTAGTACAACTCACATCAACATATTGAACGATGGAGATACTTGAGCTATTATGTAAATTCGAGACTGAACGGATTAAAGCATGAGACTTTATTCTCGTTTCTTTCTATTTTTCAACGTTTACATTATATATATTTTCTTTGCGGAAAAGTGTTTACTGAAGAAAATACACTTTTCTTTCTAATATATATAAGGGATGGAGTTTGGGACGTGTGCATAGACTAAGTTTAAATTTGTGAAGTAAATTAGGATCTAGGGGATGCGGACATACAGAAGCGAAACGTGACGCCAAGGGTTCACGTGCGCATGTCAGCTGTTGGCTACAGAGTAAACAAATATACAGAGACGAAACGGTGTATGGTGGTTCCTTTGATGTGGGCATGCCCGTTCTCTGATTGGCTGCGCGAGGCTCTGGCAACAGGCGGGTCTTGCGTCCTATTGGCTAATTCACGCTGCGAAAGGTTCTCGATTGGCTGCCAGCAGGAAACTACACCGAAGAGCCAAAAAAACTGGTATAGGCGTGCGTATGCAAATGACAGAGGTATGGAACGTGGTGTTATAGCCNTGCGCGAGGCTCTGGCAACAGGCGGGTCTTGCGTCCTATTGGCTAATTCACGCTGCGAAAGGTTCTCGATTGGCTGCCAGCAGGAAACTACACCGAAGAGCCAAAAAAACTGGTATAGGCGTGCGTATGCAAATGACAGAGGTATGGAACCAATCAGAGTAACGCACTGCGGTTGGCAGCTAGATCGGTTACTGCTGCTACAATGGCAGGTTATCAAGATTTAAGTGAGTTTGAAAGTGGTGTTATAGTCGGCGCACGATAAATGGGACATAGCATCTCCGAGGTAGCGATAACATTTGGATGTTCGCGTACGACCATTTCACGAGTGTAAGACATTAGTCGAGTCCATGCCACGTCGTCTTGCGGCACTTCTGCGTGATCGAGGGGGGCCTACACGATATTAGGCAGGTGCTACCAGTTTTTTTGGCTCTTCAGTGTAAGTAACGAGTCGCTGGCTGGCGAACGGCGTTCCGGCGTTTTGCTGGCAAGTGACTCCATTTGCCAGTCGGTGTCTGGCATAGTCTTTTCGCGGTTTATTCGCACTTTTTCAATCAAACCTTTGAAAAATCAATCCATGCATGATGTGTTTGGTTGCTTCCTATCTATATCGTGTATCACAAGTGTTTCATACTTCTGTCAGCATAAAAGTATCTTCTTTGGGTTAAATTGTACTTTTACCTACATTTTATACGTGAATTATTAAATTTATTATTAATACGAATAAAAATAGACAGAAAATAGGTGTGTTGGTAATATTGAAAAAAGTGTTACACATAGTACGCACGAATTTGGTGTATCGTCCCTTTGGTGTATTATTTTAGACTATGTTAAACTTTGTTTGCATAAGGCCGAGAGATCTCCTGAAAGTGGATCGTTCACAGGGCTTCAAAAAATTTTGTCGTAACCGTGAATGGACAATACCTTACTCTCATGCCGGCAACCCAGCCAATAGGAATTATTACGCAGCATGCAGTAGCCAATCAGGCACAAGGACGGTTCCTGAGCTTCGCGGTGGCTTATCAGCAAATGGAACAGCAACCAGTGTTGCCAAGAAGTTTTAAAAAATCCCGTTAGTTCACACACAAAAAATATAGCTATTTTCCATTCGGAAAAGCTTGATTTTTTTGTAAAACTTCGAGTATTTAAAATCAATTAATCAGAGGTAAATCCAATTATAACTTTGCTATTCAAATACCACAAGCTTGAAAAACCAATACATAAAAATTAGATAATTTGTATTTTTTCCTTTAAAATGTGATCTCCTCTGAATTATCGGGGTTAATTTCTGCATCTTTAATTCGTTGCTGTTTCACTCTTTGAATTTAAACCACTAAGTTGTTCTTCTCACACTGAAGACAGAAAAGCTAGATTTCTCGTTAAGCGGGTTAAAAGTTTTTACGCAGCTAAACGGAACTCTGAGAACGATGTCATCTCTCCACCCATAGGAATGTGTGACGTTCTCCCTTGCAATTTTTCGCTGAAAGACGACATCCCAGTCCGGAACCATCATTTTAAATGCCCCCTCCCAAGCTCCAAGCATCCAGAGAAAACCTCCAAGCTCTCGCTTCAGTGGTGAAATAACTGATTTGGCAACACTGACGGCAATGTCATCTCGCTTCTATACACTTAAATATTCTATGGGCGAGCTCTGTGAACACTGCTTGTCGGGAGTGTGGCATNGGAGAGTGGGGCCATTGAGAAGCTCTGTGTCCGGCCTCACTACGCATTGCTGCCTCAGCTGCTACGTCGGGCATTCCTCTGCGGGCTGCAGCTCGTGTATCTCTCCTCCTCCGTGGGCATCTCCTCTCCGTGCGTTCCCACTGAGTCATCACCACGCCGCAGTGCCCACGTTTCTCACACCGGGTCTCTCTCTCGTCTTCACCCACACCCTTCCTTCCCTGAGTACGACTAGCCTCCACCAGGGGCGCTGTTCCCATCCTCCACAGTGTTGCCTACTTTGCGGGCTTCCTCAGCAATATTTGTAGAGGCGACATGTTTACGTTAGCGGACAGCAAACTCTTTGGCGGTGTTATGACAATCCTCCCTCTCTCTCTCTCTCTCTCTCTCTCTCTATATATATATATACATATATATATATAAATAAATAGTATACAACAAAGTCGCTTATCCTCGTCTGTCTGTGTATTCGCTTAGTACTTCTAAACTACTTGATGGANATAAATAGTATACAACAAAGTCGCTTATCCTCGTCTGTCTGTGTATTCGCTTAGTACTTCTAAACTACTTGATGGATTTGTTATGTGGTTTACAACATCATTTAGAGAATTTCTTGAGAAACTTTTTGGCGTATAATACATTTATATTTAATTTAAGGATAGTAGAGAAATGTTGACGTTTGTCGTAAAAAAAAAAAAAGCTTTTCGGGCGCTTACATGGCTTGCACTGACTAAACCACAAGAGATACATCAAATTAACGTACTACAGGATTGTAGCTCTTAAAAAGGTGTCTACAGAAACGTTCGCGATAGAATATGTTTGTCTTTTAAGGATGACCCAAAGCAACCATTTTTGTCTTTCATAGTTTGATAAAAAATAATCGTTCACTTGCGAAGCCGTTTTGACCGGGCGAAGCTGGGCCGGTTCGCTAGCGTGTGTGTGTGTGTGTGTGTGTATATGTGTGTGTGTGTGTGTATGTGTATGTATGTACATGATGGGGAGGAATCCGACCGGCAAATTGTGCGAGGTAATGCGTTATGCAAAATAAAGTAGGGAATACAATGCATATACAGGACAGCTTCTACCTAAACGCAAGTGAAGTCAGTCCCTGCCTCCAAAAGTTCCGTTTGAAAACGTCTGTTTGAAATAGCTCACCGTTAATTTCTTAGTACAAGCAACGCAACTGTACCACCTTCCCTCCTCCTTGTCGTACATACTGTGTGTGTGTATTTAGGTATCTTACTTTTTAAGTTTTTAACAATTTATATGGTATGTTCAATGGAATTCTTTCCTTTTTGTGGCTGAATTGGTATGCAAGTGTCTCAACATTAGTTGCGGTGTGGTTCTGTGGAAGAAAATGCACTCTTGCCTTAAGCGCCACCAAAAAATTAGGCAAATAAAGAAAAGGTCTTTGAAAATTAATTTATTTCTAAATAATTTATTGCGAACATCGGGGACGAAGAGAAATTAAGTTACAACTCTCCGAACATTGCTTCATGTTATCAGGATACTCAACCTAAGAGTAAAATCTCATTAATACCACCCACGGAAATGAAAATAATAGGGATGTTCAGTCACCTATAGCAGACAGGTTTTTATTCCGTCAGGAATTATGAACTTTTCTGATGCTTGTATACTGAGCAGTATGAACTAATTAAAACATATAGTCCTCTTGTTGCAATTTGCCAACTTTGGGCGGCAGCGATACAGTTCCAGGTTTGTATGGAATGCTATCACTTCCTGCAGGGAATTACATTTCGCGAATATACGTCAGGACATGCTTGGTCTCCAAACATTTGTTCGTGGCAGCTCCTTTCTGAACTGTCGTCAAGTAGTGTTTCTGCCACGCCCTGGACGAGTATGAACCAATAGGAGGCCCGCAAGAAAACAAATACCGGATCCCGTGCTGTCTGAGGTAAAACAGGTGCCGAAGTGGTGTAGTTGTCAGTTCACTCGCCTCACACCAAGGAGAACCGGGTTCGATTCCCGGTNGTAAAACAGGTGCCGAAGTGGTGTAGTTGTCAGTTCACTCGCCTCACACCAAGGAGAACCGGGTTCGATTCCCGGCGGGGTCGCTCCAAGATTTTAGCATTTGGGAATCGTGTCGGACTATGCCGCTGGTTGGCCGGTTTTCTCGGGGATATCCCGTTTACCCTGCCTTTGCATTCCAGCACTACTCCGTACTTACCTCACCTCATCTTAAGACACCGTTGTGTAGGGCGCCGCCTGGCTGGCGCTTGAATTGCGTTGCAGTGTTTGAAATCCCTTTTTTTTTTTACGAAACTATTTAATGCGCGTCTTCCCGTGATACCGATGTACGCAAAGAAAAAACACTTCAGAAGAGGTACTTATAATATTCTCAAAACATCACGCACATTATAAATGCTATTTCCGAGCCCTCCAGTATAGACATAAACGGCTTTTACACTGCTGTATCTCGTAAAATACTGGTCGGAAACATGCGAAACTATTATAGTGACCTGCACTGAACTTGGCTGCAGATTTACTTCCAGTAACATGATAGGGTCACCTCTTGAAGTCGCATAGGTAACATGATAGGGTCACCTCTTGAAGTCGCATAGGTAACATGATAGGGTCACCTTTTGAAGTCGCATATGTTACATGATATGGTCACCTCTTGAAGTCGCATAGGTAACATGATAGGGCCACCTCTTGAAGTCGCATAGGTAACATGATAGGGTCACCTCTTGAAGTCGCATAGGTAACATGATAGGGTCACCTCTTGAAGTCGCATAGGTAACATGATAGGGTCACCTCTTGAAGTCGCATAGGTAACATGATAGGGTCACCTCTTGAAGTCGCATAGGTAACATGATAGGGTCACCTCTTGAAGTCGCATAGGTAACATGATAGGGTCACCTCTTGAAGTCGCATAGGTAACATGATAGGGTCACCTCTTGAAGTCGCATAGGTAACATGATAGGGTCACCTCTTGAAGTCGCATAGGTAACATGATAGGGTCACCTCTTGAAGTCGCATAGGTAACATGATAGGGTCACCTCTTGAAGTCGCATAGGTAACATGATAGGGTCACCTCTTGAAGTCGCATAGGTAACATGATAGGGTCACCTCTTGAAGTCGCATAGGTAACATGATAGGGTCACCTCTTGAATTCGCATAGGTAACATGATAGGGTCACCTCTTGAAGTCGCATATGTAACATGATAGAGTCACATCTTCAAGTCACATAGGTAACATGATAGGGTCACCTCTTGAAGTAGCATAGGTTGCATGATAGGGTCACCTCTTGAAGTCGCATAGGTAACATGATAGGGTCACCTCTTGAAGTCGCATAGGTAACATGATAGGGTCACCTCTTGAAGTCGCATAGGTAACATGATAGGGTCACCTCTTGAAGTCGCATAGGTAACATGATAGGGTCACCTCTTGAAGTCGCATAGGTAACATGATAGGGTCACCTCTTGAAGTCGCATAGGTAACATGATAGGGTCACCTCTTGAAGTCGCATAGGTAACATGATAGGGTCACCTCTTGAAGTCGCATAGGTAACATGATAGGGTCACCTCTTGAAGTCGCATAGGTAACATGATAGGGTCACCTCTTGAAGTCGCATAGGTAACATGATAGGGTCACCTCTTGAAGTCGCATAGGTAACATGATAGGGTCACCTCTTGAAGTCGCATAGGTAACATGATAGGGTCACCTCTTGAAGTCGCATAGGTAACATGATAGGGTCACCTCTTGAAGTCGCATAGGTAACATGATAGGGTCACCTCTTGAAGTCGCATAGGTAACATGATAGGGTCACCTCTTGAAGTCGCATAGGTAACATGATAGGGTCACCTCTTGAAGTCGCATAGGTAACATGATAGGGTCACCTATTGAAGTCGCATAGTTAACATGATAGGGTCACCTCTTGAAGTCGCATAGGTAACATGCTAGGGTCACCTCTTGAAGTCCCATAGGTAGAGGCAGCACGACTGAAACACTGCACGCCAGTTCAGCGCCGTGCGCGTAGGAGTGATGGGGCACTAGGGCACGCGTGTTAGTGTCGCCCTTATCGCCCGCTTGCGTCTGAGCCTCAAACGCGCTAAAAAGCGCCAAGAAGGAGGCGGCCCTTAGAGCCGCCTCCACTCTGTGTCAGCAGCCTGAGAATCTTTCTTGTTAACTTCCAGAAACAACTTGACACAATACGTTACAGAACTACAAGCCGTTTCCGACAGTGTTTCGTGCCAGGATGAGCGAATTGACGAGCTCGAACAATGCAGTAGACGGAATTGTCTTCTTTTCCACGGCGTTGCCAGAAAAACCAGGTAAAAATGTGACCGATGCGGTTCTCAAAATAAGAAATAAACGCCGGACATCAACATCGANTGGCCAAGAAGGAGGCGGCCCTTAGAGCCGCCTCCACTCTGTGTCAGCAGCCTGAGAATCTTTCTTGTTAACTTCCAGAAACAACTTAACACAATACGTTATAGAACTACAAGCCGTTTCCGACAGTGTTTCGTGCCAGGATGAGCGAATTGACGAGCTCGAACAATGCAGTAGACGGNAGAACTACAAGCCGTTTCCGACAGTGTTTCGTGCCAGGATGAGCGAATTGACGAGCTCGAACAATGCAGTAGACGGAATTGTCTTCTTTTCCACGGCGTTGCCAGAAAAACCAGGTAAAAATGTGACCGATGCGGTTCTCAAAATAAGAAATAAACGCCGGACATCAACATCGAACAAAGTGCCATCGACCCTGCTCACAGAATAGGCAAGCCGTACAGATCTGCTGCCCACGCCGTCAAAGAAGGCAGAATACCGATCATTGTGAAATTTTAGTTACCAGTTTCGTTCCGTGCTATTTCATGAACCCTGAAGAGCGCGCCCATCTTCATTACCGAATCGCTGACGGCGGAGAGATAGAGCGTCTTGAAATCCGCGAAAGAAAATTTTGGTCCACGCTGCTCTTGGGTTCAAGATGGGAGAATCGTTGTTCTGCACGCGAACCCCAGGATTTACTTATCCACTCCGAGTGAACTTGTTAACATTCAGTAAATGCATCTACCGGTGCTAGNCACGCGAACCCCAGGATTTACTTATCCACTCCGAGTGAACTTGTTAACATTCAGTAAATGCATCTACCGGTGCTAGCTGTGTGGTAGAATGTCATTATGTTTAATTATGCGCGCAAGCTTGTGTGCAGGCGTGTGCGTGTGGGTGTGTATGCACATCACCACAGCCGCCCTGCATCATTGTTAGAGGGAATACAACGGCAGGTCTTCCGAACTTAGTTGTGATAATTTAGTTAAGTTTTCAAACCCATGTTCGAAGTTAGTAAAAGCAAGTTGGNCACGCGAACCCCAGGATTTACTTATCCACTCCGAGTGAACTTGTTAACATTCAGTAAATGCATCTACCGGTGCTATCTGTGTGCTAGAATGTCATTATGTTTAATTATGCGCGCAAGCTTGTGTGCAGGCGTGTGCGTGTGGGTGTGTATTCAAGTCCTTGTATGCACATCACCACAGCCGCCCTGCATCATTGTTAGAGGGAATACAACGACAGGTCTTCCGAACTTAGTTGTGATAATTTAGTTAAGTTTTCAAACCCATGTTCGAAGTTAGTAAAAGCAAGTTGGTTACACTGAGCCCCACCACAGAGTTTTCCGGAGAATTGTGCGCTCTACCTGCGACCAGAGAAGACTCTCCTTTCAGGTGCTCGTCTCCTCTCCTCCAAGGTCAGTGCGACTCGGTGGTCACACTTGCCGCAGCTAACGTTAAGTCGTCGCCACGTCTGGCCCAGCACCCACCAGTGTTACTCTCTCTCTCTCTCTCTCTGTCTCTCAACAGCCAGTCACTACTCGGTCACATTGACAAGTTTAGAGCAATTGTTAGTCCTCTAAATTTTCATGCAATGTTTGTGTCGGGAACATGGCTTAAGGAGAGTCTCCCATCTTTACGTGTTGGCATGCTGGGTTACAGAGTCGCCCTGCAAGGTAAACAGAGCGGCGTCGTGGGAAATTTACGAGAATAATGATATTACAGTTAAAACTATCTGCAGCTCTCCTCGTCCTTAATGAGCAAAACCTGAGTATTTATTTATTGAATTAAACATTTCTACACAAAAATTGCTGATTGACCGTTGTTTACAATCCCCTTAAGATATGACACATGAATTACTTAGAAAACGACCTAGTTGCGAGACTTCCTAGTTATGATAATGTATTGATTATGGGCGACTTCAATACCGGCCTCTTAATAGAATCACGTCAAACTTACTAATCTCTTCTCCTAATGAAATCTACCATACTGTCCTCTTGACGCCAGTGACCGTACTCATAACGCGGACACGCTTCTTGACCTAATATTCACACCAAAACCTGACAAAGTCCTACGCTGTGGACATATCAGTGCGCCGGGTTTATCTTATCACAACCTCGTAGATGCAACCTACTCACTTCGTACGCCAACATTTTTTACAGAAACTTATTACCTACAGAGATCTGAAAAGGATTGACATGCCGCAATTTATTAACTATGCTTCTGAAGTATAGTGGAGTGACGTTGATTATTTGCATACAGTTGATGAAAACTTTATTGTGTGAACTCCTTATTATACAAACTTATTAATAAGCACATTCCGAAACAAACAAAGCCGGTTTCTCGTCCACCAGCACCGTGGATGACCCAGGAAATTAAATATTTGATGGCTGATCAGGATAATGCTTTTCGTAAATACAAATCTTCTAAGAAAAAAAATGATATCCTTGTATTTATGAGATTCGAGAAATACGGTTTGCAAATATTTAATTATTCGCTGGTCACATGCAGCTTTCCAACTCAGTGGAAATCTGCTTGAGTAATACCCATCCCGAAGACAAATAATCCTCAATGTGCCAGTGATTATAGATCCATTAGCATTCTTCCCACAATTTACAAAGCCTTTGAGTATATTGCACACCAACAGAGAACAAGATACATTATTGAAAATGATCTGATGGTCGACCATCAGTCTGGTTTCAGAAAGGACACGCACATGTACGACTCTTCTTCAGGTCACTGCTGACGTAAAACATAACATGGATAACCGTTTGCTAACGATTTTGACACTATTAGATTTCAGCAAAGCATTCGATTCCGTTGACCATGAGCTGTTACTTGCAAAGCTGAAATCATTTTTTAATTTATCTGAAATATCCTTAGAATGGATTAAAAGTTACTTGTGTTGCCGTTATCAGAGAGTTGTCTGCGGAGAACAACAATCCGCTTGACGCACAATTAAGATTGAAGTTCCCCAGGGCTCTGTTCTGGGACCCTTATTATTTACTATTTACATTAATGACCTCACTCACCCCTTAAAACATTGTTAACACCATCATTATGCAGATGGCATTCAAATCTACCTGCCAGCTCATTCCGGTATTATGATTGGTCAAATATCTTAGAATGGTCAATAACGCATGGGTAACTATTAAACCCTAACAAATCCCAGAGCATTATTATTGGGTCCAAGAGACTACTCATCTCACCAAACGTCACTAGCGCTCCTGATATCATACTTGATGGCGAGCCGATTCCTCTATCAAAGTCTGTGAAAACTTAGGTGTAATATAAAGTGAAACTTTAACATGGAGAGAACACGTCACTTACATCTGTATACAAACAAATGTCACTTAACATTCAGTAAGAAGGCTTAAAAAAAATTTCCCTGCGAAAATGACGAAGATTTTATAATTTGACGCCTCGATTATGCTGATATAGTCTTCAGTGACCCGCATGAAGATCTAGCCCAGAGACTTCAGCGCATACAAAACAACTGTGTACGTCTTATTTTTAACCTTAAAAATAAAAACCATAAGCACTCGTTCTTTCGATCAACAAAAGCTTAAAGTACCTAAATACAACTCATTTTTCGTTTCATATTTCATCGTCACCGCAACTAAACTCTGGAATTGTTAATCTCAGGAAGCAAGAGATGCAATTTTAATCACTAAATACAAAAAAATTATGACGGAACACCTTGGTAAAGCTATAAATATTTAAATGAACGTGAAATATGAGTTTGATATAAACAATATTTATTGTGGAGGTTCCTTTTTTATAATATCTGTAACTCATTTTCTTTCTGCTTCATGCGACTGTAGTGATGTTTCTGATGCTTATATTATTGTTTAATTAATTAAATATACTGTTAATGTATGCAGGGGTGTAAATGTGCGCGTGCGAGTAAACATTGCATTACTATTTTATTTTAGGCATAATTTCAGGTAACTGACATCATTTTAGATATAGAAAAAAAAATTGTCTTATATTAACTAATTTTTTTTGTTTCCTCCCCCCCCCCGTTTTTAAATAGTTATTTGCTGTGATTTTCTTTGCAACAGAAATACTTGAACTAAATTGCAGTTCTAGAATATTTGCTAATAGATGTTATCTTGTAGTTCCTTTTTTAAATAGTACAATTAAATTTATGTGAATATATGTCATATGTGTATGTGATTTTGTGTATGGTGTGGGTGTATGCATATGCATATATGTGCGTATAAACATATAAACATACATCAAAAGAGAAATTATGTAACTTTACTCTTCAGCTTAATTTTATTTTATGTATGTTGCTTTTATATATTTCATATAAGCTACTGTATAATTTTACAGTTGACATCGTGTTTTGTTTCCCTTTTTTCTTTTTCTTTTCAAAAAATTATTGTTATGTTTTATTTTATGTAAAGTGGTTACAAATAAAGACACAAAAGACACAATTAAAGGCACAAAAATAAAGACGTGTTATTATTATTATCTTAGGCTATTACGAAAGAGCCCTAAACTTTCCAGTATTATATTAATGTAATCAAATAAGTATTATAAACAATTCCGGTTCAGATTTAGAACGTTCACAGGACACATTGATGTCAAAGTGAGGGAGGGCTGTCATGTCACTTGTGAACCCCCTCGCCCCTCTTGAACTTCATGTCATTCAGATATCTTCTGGTAATTTTTATTCTTATAATGGNCACTTGTGAACCCCCTCGCCCCTCTTGAACTTCATGTCATTCAGATATCTTCTGGTAATTTTTATTCTTATAATGGCTTTCTGCCAGTTTTATCAGTATACTATACTAATAAAATATATAAGTATAGCTATACTATGCTGATAAATATATCAGTACAGNGCCAGTTTTATCAGTATACTATACTAATAAAATATATAAGTATAGCTATACTATGCTGATAAATATATCAGTACAGCTATACTATACTGATAAAATATATCAGTATAGTTGTAGTGAGAAAAGATACTGTACAGTAAAAAGTGTCTTCAGTCATACAGACCCTTGGAAAATAGAACAGTATTTGACTTTATTTTTATTTTCCTTTAACGAAATCACTAATACACAATACAAATTTTTTGTAAAGCCAAAGTCCACACCAATGAAAATCTGTTCTGCAATCGTTGCAAAAATCTGTACCTTGTAATATTGATAATCATATATCGCCTAAAAATTAAATTTACGTACCTGTTTTAAAAATAAGCTTAAGCATTTATATTAAAATTTAATTTAAAACAAAAAAACTCGTCCGTTTATTTTATTTATACAC
>NQII01000742.1:46748-63883 GCA_002778355.1 Clitarchus hookeri
GGATGTCGTCTGCACGTGCAGGAACAGTTGCACGTGCAGAAACCTTTGGTAGCGCGCCTTTGCAGCTGCGAGGCTCCTGGCGTCCCTCTGCCAGCACGTCCACAAAACCCTTAATCCTTATTGCGGTCGTCCGCCGGCGAGCTTCGCCAGAGTGTGTGTTCTGACGAATAAAATATAGGGACGCAGAATGCGTCACTACTATTATGAAGCGCTGTTAAAGCTGTATGTCCAAGCTATTCTTCCGCCCCATGCAAACAAAGCTTAACTAAGACTAGAAAATTACACTGAAGCGACAAGTGTGTGCTTCGTACTATGGTAGCGGCGCTGTGACATAAAACTTGGAAGCTCTGCCAATGTCGGGCCACTTCTCCCCGGGAAAGGAAACAATTGAACGACGGCGGTGCTTTGCAAGTTATTCTGTCTCTCTCTTTTACTGAGGTTTGCGGAGCTAAGTTCGTTATTAGGCCAGCGTAATTACAGTCATTACCAACACACCTATTTTATCTCTGTTTTTTATTCATATTGATTAAAACCAAATATTATTTACAAATAAAATATAAGTAGAATTCAATTGAACCAAAAACAAGATAATTTAATGTCAACCGAAATATAAAACGCTTGTGATACGTGAAGTGTTTAGGAAACAACCAAACACGTCATATGTGAGGTGATTTTTTAAAGGTTTGATTCAAAAGATTTGAAGATACTGCGAATATACTATAATTTCCGACTTGGAATGCTGATAGAGACCAGAAAAATGTCACGAATAAATTTCGGAACAAGCTGGGATTAAAAAAAGTCTTATATTTTGGTATCTTTTACAATTGAATAATGTTTTAACACCTTCTGAAGAACGACAAGCCAATAATAAGCACATGAAGTAAAATTAGACTCAATAATGGCCTTCCACTTTTACAGCAAAGAACTGACGGGCGGATGCTTTCTACGTTAGGGAAGTGATATTTTGCGAAAAGATTTCGAGACAAGATACAGTCCAAAGAACTTTAGGGTCGTCCAGCTTCTTTGATTGTCAGAAAAATGTTCTGGCCCGTGTTAACCGTTTGCGCACGAATCACGAAGGTTCAGTGTCGGAGTTACTTAGTCCTGAGTGGCTTGGTCAAAGACGGACACGGCGCCAGCAGCCAACGGAGGTATAACAACAGCTGAGGTGTGTATATAGTATTGAAGTCTACTGCGTGCTCCAATTTTTACGCGGAGAGTCACTAGCCCTACTTATACATTATAAAAGTATAAGACCGTGAAGCGTAGTGGGCAAGCCTTTGAACTCGCGAACTTTACTAGTGTCGAAATATTGATGCTTCCCTCACGCACAGACACATGTTCTTTTCGCGAAACGATCCCACGATTATTTGCACTCCAAAAATATTCACTACATACCCACTTTCGTTAACGGATGTTTTTAATCGCCACTTATCCCGGGAATCACGGGAGTTCATAAACGGAGTAAACAAAAACATGGCTGCCGCAGTCCTGTAATGAAATTCATTTTCTTACGCTGCCAATGACCGAAAGACAGTTACAAATGCGCACATGGGATATTGAAGTATAACCTGCATGTAAACATTATCACGAACGATGANGACCGAAAGACAGTTACAAATGCGCACATGGGATATTGAAGTATAACCTGCATGTAAACATTATCACGAACGATGATGTAAGAGTACACTAATTTTGAACAGGTTAACTCTAAATGCATAACTCTCCATGTTTTATTTGTATATCTGTTGATTATGGACACCCGAGTTTCGAGAAAATATTTCTTGTGTAGTTTTCATTCAAACACTAAAAGTTAGATAAATTTTTCGTGGTTGGTTGGTTTCAACAGCTACGCATCTTAGGTTCCCTGCTCGCGATTCACAGATATTCAGAACCGGGTAACTGAATTATGATTGAACCAGTGAACCAGTTATATAACGCAGTGTCTCTTACGAAGACGCGCAGCCAATCTCCGCAGGGAAACTACAGGCTTTCAAATTAAATTCCGAAATATAGCCAACCCGGAACACTTCGCGAAAATCATATGTCCTTGCTGTTGACAACATATAGCTTTGGGTAGTTTTTTGGTAGGATTTATTCCTGTGTTCTAGTTTTTATGTACGATTCTGGGCTTTTCTACAACACCAGTAAAACTGTGTCAAGGTGCAGGCATACATGAACAGCAGACGACTACTAGACCTAAGTAGTGACTAGTGAGTAGTGAATACATAGTGAGTAGTGAGTGGCAATTGAAGAGTAGTGAGTAGCGAGTGACAAGTGGTGAGTAGAAAGTTATGAGTAGTGACTGATGAGCGGCGAGTAGTGAGCGAAGAGTACTTAGCGATAGCAGTGAGTAGTCAGTAGTGAGTTATGAATTGTAAGCAGTGAGAGGTGAGGAGCGAGTAGTGAGTGGAGAGTATGTAGTGAGATCAGTGAGTAGTCAGTGGTGGGTGATGAATGATGAGCAGTGAGTGGAGGGTAGTGAACAGTGAGTGGTGAGCAGTGAGTGGGAGTAGTGAGTGGAGATTATGTAGTAATAGCGGTGAGTAGTCAATGGTGAATAGTCAGTGGTGAGTGATGAATGAGCAGTGAGTGGTGAGTAGTGAATGGAGAGTACGTAGTGAGAGCGGCGAGTAGTCAGTGGTGAGTGAAGAATAATGAGTAGTTAGTTGTGAGTGGTGATTAATGAGAAGTGAGTGGTGAGCTGTAAGTGGGAGTAGTGAGTGGAGAGTATGTAGTGAGAGCAGTGAGTGAAGTGACGTGTGAGTGACGAATGATGAGTAGAGATGATGGAAAATCGCAAAAATTATTTGAGCCGACGTATCTCCTATAACACTTTAACTAGATTATTCTTTCATGATTGGATGCACAAGGTTTTGACTCGGCTAAGTTGTTTGTAGACCAATCACGGACGTTCTGCTCTATAGTATCAGAATCCTCATTGGCGCAGTAAAGTAGGGCAGTAGCTTCATATATGCATGCCAGCCAATAATGAAAGAAAACTATCGGACATGTGTAAGCAAACAGTCAGCTTTACCCGGGATAAACCATCATCTCTAATGATGAGCAGTGAGCAGTGAGTGATGGTTGGTGAGCAGTGATTACACAGTGAGTAGTGAGTGACGATGTGTGCATGTTGCAGGACGGACTCGCTGTTCGGCAGCGAGGCGGGCAGCGACGTCGTGTTCATGGTGGGGCTGGGGGAGGAGCTGTACCGCTTCCCTGGACACCGCAGCGTGCTGGCGGCGGCCAACCCGGTCTTCCGCGCCATGTTCGAGGGCGCCTTGCCCCAGGAGCCAGTCATCACCATCACCGACACCGACGACCGTGCCTTCGACAACCTCCTCAGGTACCTTACCCGCACACACGATACTTAAGGCGCCCGTCTACCTGGTGCTTGAACTGCGTTGCAGAGTGTTTCAAATTCACGTTTTTCAACTAAACTATTAAGCGTGTGTCCAACGTGCTGATCTACGAAAAGAACACAAACTTCAGACGATAGCTGTTAAGTACTTTCAAAATATCACGTACGTTAGAAACATCAATTCAGAGTACTCCAAAACCGCTAAAAACGGCCTTTCCAAGGCGCTGTAGCTCAAAATGCACGCATCAGATACATACAAAACTACTATAGGGGCCTGCACTGAACCTTCCTAAAGACTTCCCACTAATAAAATAATATGGTCACCGCTGAAAGTCCCATAGGTACACGCAGCACGACGAGAACACTGCACGCCAGTTCAGAGCNATATGGTCACCGCTGAAAGTCCCATAGGTACACGCAGCACGACGGGAACACTGCACGCCAGTTCAGATCCTTGCGCTTAGCGGCGATGGCGTACTTGATGCGCGTGGCAGTGTCGCCCTTATCGCTCCCGCGCTTCTCGGCCTAAACGCGGGAAAAAAGTTCCAGGTAGACGGGGGCCTTAAGGAGGCCCGCCTATCTGGCAGAGGGTTGGAAATACACGTGTTCCCACAAAACTATTGAACGTGCGTCCAATGTGCTGATACACAAAAATAACACACACTTCAGACGAGGCTTGTTGAGTGCTTTCATGACGCCACGCACGTTATAAACCATATTCCCCATCACTACAACATAGCTAAGAACGCCCTTTTCAAAGCGCTGTGTCTCAAAACATATCGTCAGGTACATACAGAATACTCGAGACCGCTACTTTCCTTTGAGAACCTGATAGGTAAACGCNTCTCAAAACATATCGTCAGGTACATACAGAATACTCGAGACCGCTACTTTCCTTTGAGAACCTGATAGGTAAACGCAGAAAGACCAGAACACAGCGCGTCTGTTCAGAGCCTTGCGCGTGTTGTCTATGCCGCTCTTGATGCCGTTAACAGTGTAGCTCTTATCGCTATCGCACTTATTGGCTTCGAACACGGTTGAAAGCTCCAGATAGGCGGGTTGCTTAGGGTAAAAGAAGATTGTCTTCCGATGAATTGAATCAACTGACGCGTAGCGGTTGTCCACTTAAGAATATCTTTGTGCTTACCGCNGAAGATTGTCTTCCGATGAATTGAATCAACTGACGCGTAGCGGTTGTCCACTTAAGAATATCTTTGTGCTTACCGTGACCGTATATCTCGAAAATGGCACTGTTGCAGATCGAACACTTGGTGTAAATAGTAGATACTCGCGTACGTGTAATAATACTTTTCCAGATTAATTTTGATACATTTTGAAAGTTGGATCACAATATTCACTGTCATAAANCGTACGTGTAATAATACTTTTCCAGATTAATTTTGATACATTTTGAAAGTTGGATCACAATATTCACTGTCATAAATGGTTATTTACACATTTTATTGTTCTTAAATTTTATTGTTTAGTAATTTTGCGGAACCGTTGCAGGGTTTTTACGGAACCGTAATGTCCCGTGGAACGCATTATGGGAATCGCTGCTCAAGAGACAGCCTGTGTAACTTCGAGCCAGTAANCCGAGATGGTGTAGTGGTTAGACTGCTTGCCTCCCACCAAGGCGACCCGGTTTCGATTCCCGGCGGGGCCGCCCCCGGATCTTCACATGTGAGAATCGCGTCGAACGATGCCACTAGTCGGAGGGTTTTCTCGGGGATATCCCGTGTCCCCCGCCCCTTCATTCCAGCCCTGCTCCATCCTCACCTCGCTTTACCCTCATCAGCTCTCAAGATATCGATGTTAAGATCGGCCCAAATCTCTTCACTTCCTCACTCGAGTGTATAGAGCACAGCGAAGCCGGCTGGCAGATCAGTCGCTCTAACCACAGGGACCACTGGTTATTCGCCACGAAATTCACTGTTCAACTGGAAATTCCCGTAAGTTAGAAGTAAATTGGCTTTCCAACTGCGCTCAAACGCATTGCGTCTTTCACACGCTGGAGGTAATATAACTTTCAGAAGAAGTATGTCTTTTTCCCTGCTATCCAGTATTTCTGGTGACTTCAATTCACAGGCCTAATGTTAATGTCTCCGGACAAATTTNTGTCTTTTTCCCTGCTATCCAGTATTTCTGGTGACTTCAATTCACAGGCCTAATGTTAATGTCTCCGGACAAATTTAAAAATCGTTACGAAAAGTTTGAATGATAAACAATGAAATGGACCACAAAAAATATATTCCCGTAAATTAATACGTNAAAAATCGTTACGAAAAGTTTGAATGATAAACAATGAAATGGACCACAAAAAATATATTCCCGTAAATTAATACGTGGTATACTAATGCACCTCCACATTGTAAAATAATGTTTCAAGTGTTGTAATTAAAAAAGGTTTGAATTATATACTCTTTCAATATTTTAAAGAATACAAACGCTAGTTGAATACTATAAATTAAGACAACATAATGTGCTTCCTAGTTTACGTAATGCCTAGCACTTGGATGAAAAAAATTGATCACGAAAGGGGCTCTCCTTAATCAGGGTTTGAGGTGGTATGTTCAAGTCTAAACGTTGACATTGATTCATTTTATGTTTANAAAGGGGCTCTCCTTAATCAGGGTTTGAGGTGGTATGTTCAAGTCTAAACGTTGACATTGATTCATTTTATGTTTAGGTTTACGTGATTAATTAAGCATGATAGGTTAACGAGCAACACCAAAAGTATCAGACAAGAAACACAATGATTAAAAACTTTTTATTATGGCGTATTTATTCAGCAGTATAACTAATCCTATATGAGTAAAATTTTCCAGAATTATGGAATGTATGGAATTTTACTTTGCCATCTAATGTTTTACATTTCATTATGTATTTAAAGATTCGTGCTGGATAATTTGTAAAATTTTGAAAGTTACAAAATGGTTCGTTTTCGTATTGAATGCACGATAAAGTTTGGGGTTAAAAAAATACTGTCTGCACCGAGTAACAGTATCCTGAGGTATATTCTGAAATCTAGTTTCGCCAAGTAAAACATATATATTTATGTGCTGGACATGTTTAAAAACAATTGATGTATTTGACTCTCTTTTTAATTAACGTTTTTTTTTGCTATCGCGAAGGGTGATTCAACTTACAAATATTATTTGGACTATTCAATGCTCGATATAATTTTAAACGTCAGGCTGATCCATGTATAGATCATTTCACAACACAGGCTTGAAATATTATCAACAGCGTTAAGGATCTGTGTAGTGCTTGAGATAGCTGACAACGCTAACACTTGAGATAACTGGCTGATGTTTAACTAAACAGTACGCACAATGCTGTGTGTATCTTGAAAAGTAGGTATCATATCAGCGTTTACTTACGAGCTAATAAAAAAGTATGCTGTAGCTTGCGGAATTCTCCATAGCTACTTACATCACACGTGTTCGGAGACTTACGTTAATTATATAACGTACACTGAAGAACCAAAAAAACTGGTACACCTTCCTAATATCGTATAGCCCCCCCCCCCGAGCGCGCAGAAGTACTGCAAGATGACGTGGCATGGACTAGACTAATGTCTGAAGGTATGCAGGAGGCAATTCACAACATGAATCCTGCAGGGCAGTCCACAATTCCAATCTTCACCACTTTGAGAAATGGTTGCACGTCTGTCACGTTTAATGATTCTCGTCAGTCGTCGTTTGTCCCGTTCTTTCACGATCTTTTTCCGGCCGCAGCGATGTCGAAGATTTGATGTTTTACCGGATTCCCGATATTCACGGTACACTCGTGAAATGGTCGTACGCGAACATCCAAATGTTATCGCTACCTCGGAGATGCTATGTCCCATCTCTCGTGCTCCGACTATAACACCACGTTCAAACTCACTTAAATCTTGATAACCTGCCATTGTAGCAGCAGTAACCGATCTAGCTGCCGACCGCATCGCGTTACTCTGATGGGTTCCATGTCTCCGTTATTTGCATACACACGCCTATACCAGTTTTTTTTTGGCTCTTCGGTGTATAAATCAGCAATGATTTTCTTAGCTAATTTTTCACATGTATGAATGAGCCTCTTGTAAACACGAATGATTGGATCACAGACTGTATTCAAAAACTAAATTAATCAAAATAAAGTTTATGCGAAATGTGTCATCTGAATTCGAAATTGGCTGAGTTACTCGAGGTACATTTCACATGTACATTTGTAATGACGAAACACAATTTGAAGTAATTCACTCCTACCTAGGAAGCTGGAAGGGTTAAATTGATGTTTTCTTATCTGGTTTTACACAGAAATTGTGAACACTATATATATATATATATATANCTGGAAGGGTTAAATTGATGTTTTCTTATCTGGTTTTACACAGAAATTGTGAACACTATATATATATATATATATATATATATATATAAGTTACAACTACTGTAAGTGACTATTGAAGCAAACTAAATCCAAACAGTCTATAAANTATATATATATATATATATAAGTTACAACTACTGTAAGTGACTATTGAAGCAAACTAAATCCAAACAGTCTATAAATTGCACCATTAGAAAGGGCTGTGATAATAACTGCATAATATGAGAGGCAAACAGTCGTAAGTTGTTCAAGAATATGCAATAAAAAGTTAAAATGTTTAGTATAAATAGCCTTATATAATGACTTTATGTTAATTAATTAGACACGAAGATTGAAAATGCCGCAGATATAGCTCCTCAAAGAAACTTGTAATTCTGAAAGAAAGAAAACTTCAACTTTCAAATTTGTACTACATTAATTTGGACTGCATTTGCGCAGTGCCTACTTTGAAGCCATATAAACCTAATGTTACACTCAATCTATAAAGCAGTGGTCGAGTTGTTGGTTATATTTAACACTTTTACTGACTGTATTTAACATTTTCAATCTTTGCTCATTGAAGATAAATATTTTCGCATGTTTTGTAAATAAAATAGCAATTAAAATAAGTAAAAATAATTACATTATTAGAGTTAATAATTTGTCATTGAAATCATAAAAATTATTAAGAAATTAAATATTCTGGAAATAAGTCGTAATAGGTTTGTATTATATGTTCTTTCAAATAATAGTTATTTATGTTTACTATACTAACATATTATTTTACCACCGTCCCCACCTTTTGTCTTCTCATAATAATATTTAAAACATTGTTTATAAATTTTTTTATTTTCGTTCAAGTAATCTTCTTTTAAATAATGAACTTTATCAAAATGTTATAAATTTTTATTTTTATTAGATTTTTGCATTATATATTTATTTGTCCATACATTTTTTAATGAGAAAGATTAAATTTTTTTCGTTTTTANTTATTAGATTTTTGCATTATATATTTATTTGTCCATACATTTTTTAATGAGAAAGATTAAATTTTTTTCGTTTTTATAAGCATTTCAACATCGGCACCATCAAAATCAATAAAATAAATATTTTAATATCGTATGTCCAAAACAATAATTTAAATATATTGCTATTAAATTTATAACATAATCTGAAGGCATGTTTATATGATTAACAATGCAATATCGAAATNTTATTAGATTTTTGCATTATATATTTATTTGTCCATACATTTTTTAATGAGAAAGATTAAATTTTTTTCGTTTTTGTAAGCATTTCAACATCGGCACCATCAAAATCAATAAAATAAATATTTTAATATCGTATGTCCAAAACAATACATTTAAATATATTGCTATTAAATTTATAACATAATCTGAAGGCATGTTTATATGATTAACAATGCAATATCGAAATCAAAACATAATAATTTTTTCAAAGCTTGCAATAATATCAATTTATAATGACATTAGAGTCACCGTACGTTACAAATTAACCGTAGACCAAGTTAAAATTAATAATGTTATATTTAAATGAGTTAAAATAAACTTTCCTACCGCTATGTGCGTTTTCAATTGTCATGTACCTTTCGAAACATTAAAATATCTTATAATCTTATCATCAAAATTCATATTGAACTAACTGTTGACTTTTATTCTATTAGTAGGGCCTAGAAATTTTTGCGAACGGCGAAATAACGTGAAATGCTGAGAAATTATTTTTATGTGTATCTAAAACCACAGTGCGAGCTTTTTTTTTTTTTTACCACGAAAACTCTTACAGAAATCAAGTTTTAACAATGTTACATTTGTCATACGTCATTATCTCTCATTTACGTCATATACGTGCGGATAACAAAACAATATGCGTGGTAATCACGTTGTTTACTATTAAAAAAAAAACTTAACGATATACGTCACGAGAACGATTCATAAATAGATTGTATACGTGTATTTTATTTATAGACGAACATATCTAATAGAAAATGTTGGTGACGTGACAAAATTAAATAGTACGTATACACAACACAGACGAATGTTTTTCTTTCGAATGTAATAATTACGTACTTAACATTCTCGCCGTATTTGTTATTGTAAACACTGCACACATCTTCTGTGCTTCGTGGTTAGGTTCTTGACAAATAGCGAATACGGCATTTGCAACTATTGAGCGAGGGCGGTGTTTGTAGTCGACTGCTTACGTAGCAAAAGCGGTTAGTTACTATTTTAGATCGTGCCCGGGAGTTTGAAAGTGAAGGTTGGTTTTTTTTTTGTTGTTTCATAAACCGAAAGTACAAAACTGCGATGTAAACATTGAGTGGGCGGGAAAAAACACGTGCTTACACACTGCCATGCCGCACGCACTGTTATTTATAGCCTGTTCACGGTAACGTGAGCACTTTTGACGGCCTAGTTACTGTTTACCTATCAACCATTTTTTACTCTCCCACTACTTTTTAAAATAAATATTGCAGTGTAAGTAATAATCACAATGTATTTATTTCACAGGACTCGAAAGTTAATATATAAGGCTACAATAAAATATATTTATTTACTATTATTCCAAATGGCAGGGCTTTCAAAAGTGCTCAGTTTACCGTGAATATCATACAGTGATGGTGGAGGACATAAAAAATAAAAACACAACTATATTGGAAGCAAATTTGTGTGATTTTCAAATTGCCGAGAAAACGAAACAACTAGATTTATGCCACTTCTTTGTAAAAATACTTTTTTTTACTATGTAAGAAGTATTTTTGTTTTATCAATAATAAAACATTTACTATCATTTTGTAGTTAGGTTATGGATTTGTGTTGGAGTAATATTGAACTGAGGATTTAATTAAAACATTGTTATCTTGATACCTGCCAAATGCTGAAGTTTGGAAGTAGGTATTGATTCTGCTCTGCGGCGTGAGGCGCCAGCACATGATGCTAGCCCTCAGTGATAGGGCGTAGGAATACGTCGACACTGTTGTCTATAGGTCCAATTTACTAATAAATTACACTGGCTTTGTGTGAGTTCACATAATCGAGTTTTATTGTTGCTTGAACAGGTTAACTGGTACATGAACTCAAGAGACAAACTCCCTCCCTTTTCCTATGTAGGCTACGTATGGTTTGACGCCGCGACTGGCGCCGTGGAGGGGGGGGGAGATTCTTCACACTTGGTGTAGAACTACTTATCTGACACTGCTGCGCTGTCTTCCCTCGGCTGGCGGCTTGGTGGGGCGTCCCGACGCCTGGCTTCGAAGTTCCTTCTTCTCGGGTCCCCGTAGTACTCTGCGTTTGACGACGTCGGACTGGCTTTTCTCGGATGCTTCCCGCTGCATGTCCCGCTTGATGGCCTCCGACTGAGGTCCATGTCTTGATGCATTTGGCGAACTCGTTTTCTCTCGGTTCCCGGTACACCCTTCTCGTTTGACGAAGTCTGACTCACTTTTCTCGGATTCTTCCCGCCGCACGTCCCATTTGACGGCCTCCGACTGAGGTCGACGTCGTGATGCATTCTCGATCCTCTACTGACTCCGGCTGACTGACTGACTGCTCGATCCGCGACTGACTGATTCGACGTCTCTCCACTTACTGCCCCGTTGCTCCCCCCTTCGTGTGGTTTTGTAGCGTCCATCACCATATTCAACTTGCCCTGTCTCTGCTGCACGTGTCCGGGGTGCTTGTCGTCCCTCCGGGTCATAAAACACGTGGCCGCTGCTCGTGTGGTCCGCAGCCGGCCTGGCGTCGTCCCTTGGTTCTGGCCTGGAAGTTTATTGTCCCGTTCTGCACGCACGTCCGCTAAAAGCTCTCATGGTTTATTGCGGTATAAGCCCGGGACAGGCGCAGCTGGTGGTGGGATCTCGGCGTCCCTTGGGCAGCTGCAAAATGCGGCTGTGTCCGCGCCCTGGTGCTTTCCGTTGTCTCCGCATGTTGTCTGCACATGCAGGAACAGTTGCACGTGCCGAAACCTTTGGTAGCGTGCCTTAGCAGCTGCGAGGCTCCTGGTGTCCCTCTTCCGGCACATCCACAAAACCCTTAATCCTTATTGCGGTCGTACGCCCGCGAGCTTCGCCAGAGCGTGTGTTCTGACGAATAAAATATAGGGACGCAGAATGCGTCAATCTACAGATGAACAAAAACTTTATGTGGGTTGATGTAAAAATATTGTAAAACTTAAAACGCCNGCAGAATGCGTCAATCTACAGATGAACAAAAACTTTATGTGGGTTGATGTAAAAATATTGTAAAACTTAAAACGCCAGTGAACGATATTGGACAGTTTTAAATGTCTCGATAAAGTACCAGATTTATTGCACAAAAATTACTGTGATGTGACAATGTGTGTAACATGACACGTGTGCTTTCGTATGGTTGTCCTTACATCCTTATCGTTAAATANTACTGTGATGTGACAATGTGTGTAACATGACACGTGTGCTTTCGTATGGTTGTCCTTACATCCTTATCGTTAAATATTTTTGAATTTTTTCCACTTCAATATGTACTGATTAAAAGAATGAATAACACATTCCATTCAGCTTGAGTGAAATATTTAGAAAAACCAACAGATTCATGTTCTAATAATAATGCATGCATTTTTTGCTATAGAATTTATTTAAAGAAATGAAAATATTTTTTTTGACGAAATGGTGAAATTTTAATAACGAAATAAGCTCATTTTATGTACCTTAAAAGTGGGGCTCTATGAGTTACATTATCTGCGTAGGTCGGGCAGTTTAGATACCCACAGAGACTGCGGCAGTCGAAAGATACTTCCTCGCTGCCAACTGATATTCTGGACGAACCGTAGTTAGTAAAGCATTCTTCACATTATGCATTAGTTTTGCAGTACAGTATCATCATGGTCTTGAACCCAAGACCCCAAGATGATGTAGAGACTGGCCTAGTTTTATTGAACGGATTCACTGCCTTATCCATCAAATATCTTATGTGTTCCCGGGAATGAAGCTTTGCTATCCAGGATCACACCTAAGAACTTCACTGTGTGCACTTGGCAATAATTAATGTTTCTATTGCGGTTAATTAAACACTTTCCAAAGCCCTGCTTAAGATCTGCTTTCCTTATTTTAAATGTTTCCGCCATATGTAACACATGAATAGCCTTGGGTGCAATGACTTTATTCAGTCGTTTGTCAAATGAAACGTTAAAAAAATTATAAAACTTGATTACACNATAGCCTTGGGTGCAATGACTTTATTCAGTCGTTTGTCAAATGAAACGTTAAAAAAATTATAAAACTTGATTACACCAAGAAAATATTTATTCGACATTATTTAAACATAAGGTTTTGTTTACAGGAACAAATACTGTTTCTCTAATAATTTNCAAGAAAATATTTATTCGACATTATTTAAACATAAGGTTTTGTTTACAGGAACAAATACTGTTTCTCTAATAATTTCTTGCTTTCATTGTTCAGAGAGTTCGACAACTGCAATCACTCCTCATGTACACACGGAAAATTAGGCTTGCGTAAAAACAATAACTAACTGGTTTTACAACCCTTCAACCAGCATNCTCCTCATGTACACACGGAAAATTAGGCTTGCGTAAAAACAATAACTAACTGGTTTTACAACCCTTCAACCAGCAGGAATTATAACTGGTGATGCACCATCCTCTTTGCATAAAGACCTGTTTGTTATTCACCTTATAGAGACATGATTGCTCATTTTTTATTCAACATCTTAAATATTCNCTCCTCATGTACACACGGAAAATTAGGCTTGCGTAAAAACAATAACTAACTGGTTTTACAACCCTTCAACCAGCATGAATTATAACTGGTGATGCACCATCCTATTTGCATAAAGACCTGTTTGTTATTCACCTTATAGAGACATGATTGCTCATTTTTTATTCAACATCTTAAATATTCNTTTGCATAAAGACCTGTTTGTTATTCACCTTATAGAGACATGATTGCTCATTTTTTATTCAACATCTTAAATATTCACTACAAAACTTTGTTATATGCAGATTGCCATTAAAGGTGCAAGATCGCAGGGAATCTTCTAGGTCGCTCGCTCCGCGCTGCAAAGGGAAACTGAGACTTGAGAGAGATTTTTCCAGCGAAGGCAGAAAACACGCGCTGTCACCGGCAAGTGACAACGGCGAATAACAGAGAAATACTGGCGTCACAGTTTTGTGTGGCGACACCCAGTTAAGGCGCCCGTCTACCTGGAACTTTTCCCCACGTTTAGGCCGAGAAGCGCGGGAGCGATAAGGGCGACACTGCCACGCGCATCAAGTACGCCATCGCCGCTAAGCGCAAGGCTCTGAACTGGCGTGCAGTGTTCTCGTCGTGCTGCGTGTACCTACGGGACTTCCAGCGGTGACCATATTATTTTATTGGTGGGAAGTCTTTAGGAAGGTTCAGTGCAGGCGCCTATAGTAGTTTTGTATGTATCTGATGCGTGCATTTTGAGCTACAGCGCCTTGGAAAGGTCGTTTTTGGCGGTTTTGGAGTACTCTGAATTGATGTTTCTAACGTAAGTGATATTTTGAAAGTACTTAACAGCTATCGTCTGAAGTGTGTGTTCTTTTCGTAAATCAGCACGTTGGACGCACGCTTAATAGTTTCGTTGAAAAACGTGTATTTGAAACACTCTGCAACGCAGTTCAAGCGCCAGGTAGACGGGCGCCTTAATCCAGACGTCACCTCGCGATTACCAGTGGACGAGCGATAGTACACTGTAAACTTGAATCAGTGAGAATTGAGCCAAATCAGCGGAAACAGTGAGAAATGAGCAACATAATCAGTGCCGGATAGCTAATTAATAGACACCTGAAAAATCAGTGATTTCAATGACCTGCAGAATTGACTCCACAGTCTTATGTGCAAATATGCCGATATCAACTGCGCATTGGCTGTCTGCTGTCAGAGTGGAAGGCGACGATTGGGCTAGCGTTCTCCAGGAGGTGTCAAACACCATATGCACCAATAGCTAAAGTTATATCAACACGCGTGTTTTGAATGCTGGGTTGTCCCAAAATAAATCCGCGAATTCTTCAGGTCTGTACTAATTAATATGGTGGTGGAATTTCACTGGTTTATTTATGATTTCCCACTGAATGTCAAGAATGTCACTTGTTCCCAGTTAATTAGCTTGATTCGCCGGTCAGCAGTAGCTTATCAGCTGACACATTCAATAAACGCTATTTCGCTGATTGATATCACTGATTCGGATTTACAGTGTAAATATTGATATAGACTGTTCACGGTTAACTGAGAATATTTGAAATTAACCTTTGAAAAATCTCAATGCCTCTATCTGCACGTATTTTAACGGACACTCTGATTAGAATGCGCCTAGTAAAGACAGTAACGATGGAGGAACGTTAGCTCCATGTTTTGACGTTGAATTTAAAGTGTTAGGTACACGAATGTTAATACTGATTTCTTTAATTTTTCTCTATTTACCTTTTTATGGATGTAAGTGTAAGAATTAGCAAATTCGTAAAATATTTCACATAAATAGTAATTTTACAGTTTCACGTGACCGACACGTGACTAAAGCGATCAGGCCCATTGCACTGTTAATTTAACATATGCCGTAAGAATACGCAATGTGCATACAATTGTAAATGTATATTATGGTGCTTCCCTAGTTGTAATATAAGTATCATTGTAAGCAGTTGTGTGTATTCCAACTATAAAACTATGGAATGATTGTTTGCATATCTTTATTCAGGACAGACATGAAAAGAAGATATTTTGTTGCCCAGTCAAAAATTTGGTTATTTAAACATCAATATGCTCGTCGAAAAGTGTCAAAATTCAGCAGAAATTTCTGCACGCAGCCCTTTGTTTATGATATTTATTCTTCTGTTAAAGAGTGTTTCAAACTATAGAGACATTGCGACCACGCAAAATTCTGGGGAAACAGAACAGACGCGAAGCTTGTCTATGCTATTTTCCATTGCTGTTGCAAAGCCTCCTTATGGCCTGTGGTGACCTTGAGGTATTTAGTAGTGATCACTAGGGATTATCCTTAAGCAGGGCTTCCCGGAGTGCACAGTTTACCGTGAGCATCCTATAATACTCAATGCTTCCTAAGTCCACGGAGTGGAGTGGAGAGACTTTGGTGGCTGCTAACATCGAGGTGTTGAGAGCTGACGAGGGTGAAAAGAGCTGAGTATGGAGCAGCTCCGGAATGCAAGGGCGGGAGAAACGGGAGATCCCAGAGAAAACTCGCCGACCAGCGACATAGTCCGGCACGATTCCCACATACGAAAATCCGGGAGCGACTCCGCCTAGGTGGGAGGCGAGTAGTCTGACCACTAAACCACAGTGGTCACCTTGGACCACGGGAGTGTTGGAGTATGTAAAGTCTGTTCACGATAAACTGAACACTTTTCAAAGCCCTGCTTAGTATTTATTTGTATGCACAATGTGAATCCTTGCGACATATTTGAAAATAACATTATCACGTGTCTGTTCACTTTAGTCGCGCGTCTGTCAAGGGAAATTGGAAAATTATTAGAAATGTAAACATTTTACAAATTTGCTTATTCTTACACATATATGCAGAAACAATATTAGTATTCATAAATGTTTAGGTAAACAGTTAAATTAAATATTAAGCTATGGAACTACTTTCCTTCCGTCGTTTCCAACTTCAATGGACGCTTGAAAGTCAGTGAGCCCATTAAGATGTATACCTGTAGGGGCAGAGATATTTTTAAAATCCCCCACTCCCAGAAATAAAAATAAAATATTGAAAAATAACATATAAATAAAAAACGGAGTCCGTGTACTTATGTACGCGCGTTAGAAGTTATACTTCATTGGCGTGACTAAAATAAAATTTTATTACTCATGCAAACTATTTTTCAATCTGCTTATTACGTGAACTGATTTTATGTCGGTTTTAAATATAAACACTTGCTATGTTGTGTACCTTGCGTTTGTATATAGCTAGACGATACGAGCATGCGCGTTGGGTCATACCCATACCACGTTCACGATCGCATTTCGTTACACAGTGCGCGCGCAACTTCCGTTGCACACTAAACTTTTACCCTCAACGCACCGAAAGAAGTATATATCAAAAACTACTGAAATTTTTTTTAATATGAGAAATATATGATCATTTTTGAACACGAAGGAAGTTTATATAATTTGGCGGTTCCATATCTGTATATTAGCACATTGACTGTAAATAAATTTTTGAACCAAACATAAGTAAACTAATATCTATAATTTTTTTTTCATATGAGAAATTTGCAATCCCTCCTGAACACCAAGGAGGTTTATAGCAGTCTATAGTTCCATCTCTGTGTATTAACCCATTGATTATAAATAATTTTTTGAGTTGGTAATTTTTTTGTATTATAGCTTTCATATCTTTACAAAAATTTAAATTTGAAATTCCCCCCT
>NQII01000742.1:64962-151914 GCA_002778355.1 Clitarchus hookeri
GTGGTGCGGCCGAGAGTGCCGCCGTCAGAGGCTGGAGCTGTCCCCGCGGAGGCGGCGTGAGGTGTTGGGCGATGACGTGCTGTACGCCGTGCGGTACGGCCTCATGACGTCGGAGCAGTTCCTCGCCGGTCCCATGCAGAGCGGCCTGCTGGACGAGGCTGAGGTCTCCGTCCTTCTGGCCGTCATCCTGGGACACCCCGTCACCTCTCCAGTTCCTCCAGTGCTCCAGGAGGCTCTGCCGCTCATGAGGACCCCCAGGTAGGACCACCACATGTCCGGCAATACCAGCACTTATCCTACTTTATGAACACGTTGAGGTCTGTGGCCTAGTGTAGATCTGGCAAGCTAGTGGCCAACTCTACAGTCCCTTCAGTTCTCCAGGAGGCTCTACCGCTCATGAGCACCTCCAGGTAGGACGGTAGTTTTCTGAAATCGCTACCAAAAAAATCAACTTATAAATAGAGACCTGCAAAATTCACGTGATTATTTCAGGACACGTTAAACTTAAAACACAGTAGCTTTGTAATACGTTTGTGATAGGATATTACGTTATTTGATATGCTTTAAGTAACTCAGCTCCAATAAATGAACACTTCACAGTTGTGTGCTCTAAACACGTGGAGTACAGTCATTAAGGGGGTGGCTTCACATGTAGGCAGTAACCAATGGAGAAACGAAGCCGACTGGAATATATGCAGTACTTTGAAGTTTAGTCTGATGCCAAAGAATACCGCAAATTTAACAGTTTTCTACTTATAAATGGAGACACCACTTAAAACCCTCTAGTATTGTAATCCTTATTTCCTTGAGTGTCATCCTGATGCTGTAGCAACCAATGCACCCAGTCTTTGCAGCCCATTTTTTAGATTAATTGAAGACAAGCCACAACTTTCAAGAGAAAATAGTTCCAGGGTTATTGCATTTTAACTGAACAAGTGCTCACGAACAAAAAAATTATATCGTGCATATTAAAAAAAAAATAATTAAAATCAACCTAGTCGATATACACACCAAATTAAACAGAAATATTTATATATTAACATGCCATAAAAAAAAGCAATTTTTTTTTCTTTTATATACTCCCCTATTGAAAGGGAAGTTCACATAAACATAGGTATAGCAGATATATTTCTTTATACGTTTTAGTTTTATGGAAACGGTACCTTCATTTACTGCACAGAATTAAACATTCTCCGAGATGCTTTTGTACCAAAGGTGACTGTTTAGCGATAATAAAGGCTTTTCTGTCGTTAATTGTAGTTTATCAGTGCGCAACTATTGTCCCAGCGCAAACGTTCATTAACCAATATATTTTGTGCAGTTAAGACACCGCAAGTGAGTAAACGTACAATCCTCCTGCGGGCACATCGTGTCATTGTAAACTGTTGCCATTCTCTAAATCACTTACCTCAGTTCCTCCCAAGAGGCGACATTATATTCTGGCCCATAGTACTGCTTGACCTAACCTACGTATAAAAAGTAATGTGATCATAACAAGGTTAAGTGGTCGAATGGTGAAGAGCGATAGACTAGTAACGTGTGGAGCGCTGGTTCGAGTCTTGGAGTTATCCTAGTTCCATATAATTTTTTCTTGGTGAATATAATTTTGAAATATTTGTTACAGCTCTCTTGTTTACTCATCGATGTTGCTTTTCAGAGCACAAATTTTCTTTCCAGTGTAACTGATATTGCCATAACGACGTCTGCTGGTTCAATGTTAAAGACAATGCAGGGCTATCATGATCATTATTATACAGATAAAACAAAAATCACGTTTGTGGCGAGCCTACTTTGCATTGGTTCATATTTAAGCAACTTTTTATTTGCGGCAACAAATCATGCGCTGCAGCAAAGAAAGCGTTTTTTACTTGTAGACTTGCAGCAAAAAGTCACGTAACACAAGCTGAGAGACGAGACTTGGAAAAATCCGTGCTAAGTATACAATTTTATTGTAGATGAATTAAACAAGACTAGTTAACAACTGCAACAAGTGTACCATTTTCGAGTCTATATAATCCACTTTGAAATGTTTGTTTTGCTGAATTACTCTATAATCTGTTAATTTTGTTTACAAAAATTCCAGATGTTAAACCCAAAACATTTTTAAACTGTTTAGTACGTAACATGAATTTCTCTTTAAATTCAAAGTAGTTGCCTGCCACAAAAGTGTCTTTTGACAAGTACAGCTGTCACGCACCTGCTTTGTTCATCCACAATTATCCACATATTCCAATTTTATAAAGAGACGCCACAGCTAAAATAAATATTTGAACCCGAATTAAAGCTCAAAACTGCATTATAATTTCACTAAGCACTTTTGAAAGCCCTGATTATTTTCTTCTTTCAGTCCGTTGCATATCCTTCCGCCGTTTCTCAGTATAGACACTGCCATGTGACTATGTTTCATGAGCGGTTCAGAAGTCCGCTGTATTTGTTTATGTACATAACAATGAAGAAAGTGATTATCTATTGCAGTGTACACCGTAAATACGTACACGCTAATTTCAGTAGATAATATATCTTTGTGAACACTGATGTGATTTTTTTTACTATTTATAAGTAAACTGACATTCAGAAATTATTTTTGTTTATACTGTCTTGACAGTCGCCGAATATTCTTAACATTTTTTTCGTCTCCCCTCATATCAGCGCCACGCTATTTTGAACATCCCTCGTTAAATACGAGCAAGGGTTACATTTTCGCCTGCCATATGAGTATTAAGTACATCGTCTACGGAAAACAACATGTGTTGAATCACCCTTGAACTTTAAATAACATTTACCTGCATAACTAAGAAAAACGGTGTGCTTAAGGGTTTTCAATAACATGTTATTTTATTTAAGTAGAATATTACAAAATACTATTCTTCCGCTGTAAACATGACAATCGTGACGATATTTGCCGACATATCANATTTAAGTAGAATATTACAAAATACTATTCTTCCGCTGTAAACATGACAATCGTGACGATATTTGCCGACATATCAAAATTTCAACTGATATCAAAGTGCTTATAAAAGCACATATAACTCCCAAATTATTAATGGTATACTGTTACAAAAAACCGAATGGCTGTGTCCGAGATCGCGAGGGATGCAGTTATGAATAAAAATGAAATAACTAAATTTGACTTCTAATTATTTATATACACGGATATTATTACAACACTAATTATCGATTTCCACTATTACTCTTTTTATCCTCAGCGAGCTCAGTATTTAAAGTCTATCTAAATTCTAAGTAAAGTCCTTATCAAAGTGTGTATAATGGTTACAATCACTTAACTCACACTCATTATTTACAAATATTCAGTTTTGTCTATTGACATTATTCCAAATGTCTTACACTGACGCAACCAGTTCAGTAGTCCGCCCGCCAGTCTCTCTCTTCACTGTACCGATGCTCGCAGTCCACAAACTTCACTCTCGATGGTCACTCGCGTCGCCACTCGACACTCAGCTGGGCCATAGCTTCTTTGTCTTCGCACACCTGACGCGTTAGGTCGCACAATCCTCCAAACTGTAAACCGTCGGCTCGGAGGCCCGTCGCGGTTTAAGCAGTCTCGCTGGCCCGATCTAGAAGGTTCACCGCACCCTGAGTATCGCCGAGAGAGCTACGGCAATGACCAGATCGTTCTTTCAAATATAACCCCAGAAATTCAATCCGCTCGAGTGTAGAATATGGCACAAGTCACGATAGGCTTATCGCGGCAGCATGCCTTTGTAACTCTCCCCACGCTTCTTGGGTTACTAGCCTGTCCTTGGTATACTGTTTTGCTCGCTCGGGCGGGAAGGGACAAGGGAAGCGATGCAGATCAACAACACATAACACCGCTCCCTCCTCAAGTCTGTTCATCCCGATCAGAATCTGCTACATACAGACTTTCATAGANAAACCGTCGGCTCGGAGGCCCGTCGCGGTTTAAGCAGTCTCGCTGGCCCGATCTAGAAGGTTCACCGCACCCTGATTATCGCCGAGAGAGCTACGGCAATGACCAGATCGTTCTTTCAAATATAACCCCAGAAATTCAATCCGCTCAAGTGTAGAATATGGCACAAGTCACGATAGGCTTATCGCGGCAGCATGCCTTTGTAACTCTCCCCACGCTTCTTGGGTTACTAGCCTGTCCTTGGTACACTGTTTTGCTCGCTCGGGCGGGAAGGGACAAGGGAAGCGATGCAGACCAACAACACATAACACCGCTCCCTCCTCAAGTCTGTTCATCCCGATCAGAATCTGCTACATACAGACTTTCATAGANCAACAACACATAACACCGCTCCCTCCTCAAGTCTGTTCATCCCGATCAGAATCTGCTACATACAGACTTTCATAGAGTGCCAGTCGGTCGATGTGGTCTGCCTTCGACTTGGCCCGAGAGCCTTTACGACAAATTGAAAATACGACATCATTGATCTTATTCAGAATCCTGGGTCCTTCTAAAATTTCTGTAGTTTCGGGCAGTACCCTTTTCGCTTCTGTGGGTTGTACAGCCAAGTAGTTGTCCCTCTTGAAATACCTCGCCAGACATTTTACGGTCATACCGCGTCTTCATCCTGCCACTGTGTATTCTGAGATGCTGTCGAGCAAAATCGTAAACACCAGGTAGTACATGACGTAATTCGTTGGCATAATCAGGGGCAGCAGCTTTCTTTTCTGTCGGTCGGACAAACAGTAGGTCACTCGGCAGTCGTAGTTCTCTTCCGAACAGCATCCTTGATGGTGTTCCACTTGTGGACTCGTGAATTGCCAAGCGGTAAGCATGGAGAAACAATGGCACCATTTAAACCCACTCCTTTGGTTGTCTGCCACAAGGATAGACAAGAACTGTTCATTCAAGAGTGTGGTTAATAGTTATTTCAATTAATAAAATCTTTATTGAATTCAGTTACTTCAATTCAATTTATTGAAGTTCAAATTCACTGCATTTGCCATTCAATGAATTGCATTCAGCAAGCTTTCAAGTATCCACATAAAAATTTATCACAAGGTTTTTAATGAAACCAGTTTAAAAAATACCAATAGTAAATTTTTAGAAATATCTACGACTCATGCACGACATTAAAATAATTGATTAAACGCCATATCATTTTCTTAATTTTATTTTACATTTTTTTAAATATGCNTCATGCACGACATTAAAATAATTGATTAAACGCCATATCATTTTCTTAATTTTATTTTACATTTTTTTAAATATGTTTTTTTATCTTGTAAAAACTTTGTATGTGAGCACACAATTCTATTATTATGAGATTACTACCATTAATACTGTCAGAAAAGCTGCGATAGAGCGATTGAAATTATGGATTCAAGAAAATATAGAACCTGTTCTAAACGAAAAGGAGACATTCAGGAGATCGAAAGAGAAATTGGCCGCGATTATGATGTTTCTGTGACGTCATCTAGCATTCAAAGAATTGAATTAAATATAAGTTGTAGGTAATTTGGAGAAAAGTTTGATCGCGTGAATGTCCTTTTCCAGAATGAATGTATTTTTCCAGGGTGAATGTCTTCTTCCGGAGTGAATATATTTTTCCAGGGTTGAATGTCCTTTTACAGAGCGAATGTATATTTTCCAGTGTTGAATGTCCTTTTCCAGAGCGANTATTTTTCCAGGGTTGAATGTCCTTTTACAGAGCGAATGTATATTTTCCAGTGTTGAATGTCCTTTTCCAGAGCGAATGCATTTTTCCAGGGCAAATGTCTTTTTCCAGAGTGTATGTATTTTTTTCCAATGTTGAATGTCCTTTTCCAGAGTAAATGTTCTTTTTCAGAGCGAATGTATTTTTCCGGGATGAATGTCCTTTTCCAGAGTGACTATTTTTTCCAGGATGAATGTCCTTTTCCAGAGAGAATGTATTTTTCCANCCTTTTCCAGAGTGACTATTTTTTCCAGGATGAATGTCCTTTTCCAGAGAGAATGTATTTTTCCAGGGTGAATGTGCTTTTCTAGAGTTAATGTATTTTTTCCAGGGTTGAATGTCCTTTTCCAGAGAGAATGTATTTTTCCAGGGTGAATGTCCTTTTCCAGAGAGAATGTATTTTTCCAGGGTGAATGTCCTTTTCCAGAGTTAATGTATTTTTCCTAGGATGAATGTCCTTTTCCAGAGCGAATGCATTGTTCCAGGGTGAATGTCCTTTTCCAGAGAGAATGTATTTTTCCCAGGATGAATGTCCATTTCCAGAGTGAATGTATTTTTCCAGGATGAATGTCCTTAATCAGAGTGAATGTCCTCCTTGTTGATACAGAGTGTATGGTGACGCAGGTCGCAACCGGAGGCGAGGTTCGCGCGCCTCAGTCGCCGCACAGAGCCAGCTCCGCCGACGGCCTCCGTCAAGGGCGCGAGGCTGCTGCTCTCCAGGAGGATGACGCGCAAGGACGAGAAGAAGGCGAGGAGGCAGTCCGACAAGGACGTCACCCAGCCCGACAAGCAAAGCAAGAGCTCGTGCGTCGCCGAGTACGTCTTCCGCGCGCTCTCCTGCATCTTCGACTGATGCCCCTTCCCCGTCATTCCCCGGGGGACACTCCTACTCTTCAATACATTTCTGTATCTTCACTAACTGTTACTTGGAAACTAGTCGCCGTGATTATTATTGCAGCACGACAAATGAATTAGAGCAAATATTACGAAACTCTAACCCCTTAACATACACATTAATTTTTAGTTTCAGTTGTTGCAAAATAAGACGTTTTTGTTGTGAGAATTACTTACCAATTCCTCACAATAGCTGACATTTCGGAACTTATGGAAAGGCATTCAGTAGATCCTTAGACAATAAACCACAAACAATGAAATAGTTACTGTGTCAGTAGTAACCAATAGCATTGTCCAGCGAAAGGAAATGCCCTCATTGGCTCTACCTTCTGGACCTGTACAGCACCGATCATGATTTCACCTATCACGCAACATGTAAAACGTGAACGAGTATAACCGAGATAATATGCTAATCGGTTAATGAGTGCAAAAAAATCAGCAGATAAGTGACAGGGGGACAGTTCTGTAACGTGGTTTCATGGGAACACCAACCAAACTTCTACACCAGCAACAGAATGTTCTGTAAGTTTGTTACAGTCCTGTTTGTTGTGGGAACAATCCCAATTTCTAAAANTTCTACACCAGCAACAGAATGTTCTGTAAGTTTGTTACAGTCCTGTTTGTTGTGGGAACAATCCCAATTTCTAAAATGGTTCTCTTGAAGGAAGTACCTGTTCTATTGGGGAAACAGAATGTTCTGTTAGTTTATTACATTCCTGTTTGTTGTGGGAACAATCCCAATTTCTAAAGTGGTTCTCTTGAAGGAAGCATCTGTTCTGTTGGGGGAACANTCCTGTTTGTTGTGGGAACAATCCCAATTTCTAAAGTGGTTCTCTTGAAGGAAGCATCTGTTCTGTTGGGGGAACAGAATGCTCTGCTGTAGTAACTTTACACACAGTTGCAGATAAAATCACAGACAAGACAACTTACAGTTCTGATGAAAATACTGTATACGTTTACAATATTAATATGGTACCAACAACCGGTTTGATTGCTATCCTTATATATTAACATTCGAGATCGGCTGTTGCTGCAGTACTGTGTTTCCAACGACAGTATTTTTTTATCTCAGTGACGGAATGTGTAACACACATTTTGAATATTTAAAAAGCAGGTGCTGAAAACTTCAAGCTACTTAAACCAATCGTGTACGTTTCGTTAAATAGNACATTTTGAATATTTAAAAAGCAGGTGCTGAAAACTTCAAGCTACTTAAACCAATCGTGTACGTTTCGTTAAATAGTGTTTTGTAAAGACACAATGTTTCAGTTGTAGAGCAACAGGGAAATCTTGGGCGACTAGTTACCAGAGGATTGCTTGAGGAATGTACAAGAGTGTTGTGCCGTGACCACAGACACGCAGGACGTGCGAGTGCACGCGGCTTCTCTACTGACTCCAAGCACGTGCGCCCTCTCGCCTCCACTGTGATCGAACTGTAGGGTTCTTCGCTCGCCATGGAGGACTGCGGGACCCGGCGGCAGTGCAGCCAGGTAGCAGCCGGCGAACCAAAGACGGCGGCTTCAGTTATCCGGCTTCACCCTCAGAGATGAACTGTAGAAATGCCCGAGTCTGCAAGCGCGACTCACAGTCCTGCAATGAACATCCTGTATAGTCTATTCACGGTTTCTTCACACTTTTTGAATCAAACATTTGAAAAATCACACCATGTGTGACGTGTTTAGCTATTTACTAAATATCTCATTCATCACAAGCGTTTCGTACCTTTCTTCACATACAATTATCTTATTTTTCGTTAAATTAAAGTTAAAAAATATTTTATTTATAAATATAATATTTCGTATATAATAAATATAAATTGAAAACAGCGAGAAAACATGTTTGCTGGTAGCGCCTAGTAATAAATAGTTCCCATGCAAATATTATTACAGCCAAGTGCGCACGAAAGTGGTGTGTTGTCCTTCGGTGTGATTTTCTAGACTTAGTTAATCTTAGTTTTCACCAGGCGGAGGAATATCCCGGAAGTAGAACTTCAGCAGGGCTTCAGAGAAGCGTGAAGTAACCGTGAATGGATTATATCTACCAACGAGAGAGCAACCGCACACAGTCAGTTCACACAGTGTTGTTAACCCTCGCATGGCCATAGCGGGCGATTGTGCACGTATAGTAAAGAAAGGTAATATATTTGACCGGCACTGTACTCTACGAAGCCCAGTGCCCAGTGATGTTCCCTGGGGGTAACTGATTCTTGCACCGCGCCACTGACCTACGTCACGACTGGTTCATGTCACTAATGACTCAACACAACGCCTACAGCGTATTGGCTGTGATAAAGAAGCAAGTTCTTAACCAACTTACGTACGGCACGCGTAGAAAACTTTCCTACTTGCGACACCAGAAAACATAAATTAAAGTGGGATTGAAACGGTCAAATTCCTGCAGTCACATGAGCCTACTAACACTGAGAGTAATGGTTTCATTATCTACATTTAAGCCATAAAATCTACTTAACGTTCATTACTAACGTTTTCGGCGTGTTAAGCCCAATAATGCGACTGGTTATATTACATAAAGCAAATGCCAATGGAAATATTCTATTAGTTGACCATTATGAGTGAATTCCCAATTTCTCTTTATGAATGTCGNTAAAGCAAATGCCAATGGAAATATTCTATTAGTTGACCATTATGAGTGAATTCCCAATTTCTCTTTATGAATGTCGTCGACCTCACATGCACTAATTTTATCTTCTGCAAAATGTTTGTGTACAATAGACCCTGTCAAGGTTGTTGAATTGATAAATTTTTTTTTGTAGTTACCACAGAAGTGATTATTAAAAAAAGACACCCTTTTTTATATAAGTAGATACTAAACTGTTTTGTACTAACAGCAAAAAATGTTTCCTCCTTACAGAATATTTTGCAAGACCTAACTGATATAAAAAAAATTCTGTAAATATACCATTTTAGCTGTCTGTATCCTAGAAGTATCCAGCTTGTTGCATCGTGTGCATAGCAATTGTGGGAAATTAAAATTTTTCAGATAGGGACTTACGAAGAATTGTTACTCGCGGCTACAGAAAGTAATTCCATAATCTGTTTCACCCAAAAATAAACCNACATTTTGAATATTTAAAAAGCAGGTGCTGAAAACTTCAAGCTACTTAAACCAATCGTGTACGTTTCGTTAAATAATGTTTTGTAAAGACACAATGTTTCAGTTGTAGAGCAACAGGGAAATCTTGGGCGACTAGTTACCAGAGGATTGCTTGAGGAATGTACAAGAGTGTTGTGCCGTGACCACAGACACGCAGGACGTGCGAGTGCACGCGGCTTCTCTACTGACTCCAAACACGTGCGCCCTCTCGCCTCCGCTGTGATCGGACTGTAGGGTTCTTCGCTCGCCATGCAGGACTGCGGGACCCGGCGGCAGTGCAGCCGGGTAGCAGCCGACGAACCAAAGACGGCGGCTTCAGTTTGCCGGCTTCGCCCTCAGAGATGAACTGCAGAAATGCCCGAGTCTGCAAGCGCGACTCACAGTCCTGCAAGGAACATCCTGTATAGTCTAGTCACGGTTTCTTCACACTTTTTTAATCAAAAATTTGAAAAATCACACCATGTGTGACGTGTTTAGCTATTTACTAAATATCTCATTTATCACAAGCGTTTCGTACCTTTCTTCACATACAATTATCTTATTTTTCGTTAAATTAAAGTTTAAAAATATTTTATTTATAAATTATACTATTTCGTATATAATAAATATAAATTGAAAACAGCGAGAAAAAATGTTTGCTGGTAGCGCCTAGTAATAAATAGTTCCCATGCAAATATTATTACAGCCAAGTGCGCACGAAAGTGGTGTGTTGTTCTTCGGTGTGATTTTCTAGACTTAGTTAAGCTTAGTTTTCACCAGGCGGAGGAATATCCTGGAAGTAGAACTTCAGCAGGGCTTCAGAGAAGCGTGAAGTAACCGTGAATGGATTATATCTACCAACGAGAGAGCAACCGCACACAGTCAGTTCACACAGTGTTGTTAACCCTCGCATGGCCATAGCGGGCGATTGTGCACGTATAGTAAAGAAAGGTAATATATTTGACCGGCACTGTACTCTACGAAGCCCAGTGCCCAGTGATGTTCCCTGGGGGTAACTGATTCTTGCACCGCGCCACTGACCTACGTCACGACTTGTTCATGTCACTAATGACTAAACACAACGCCTACAGCGTATTGGCTGTGATAAAGAAGCAAGTTCTTAACCAACTTACGTACGGCACGCGTAGAAAACTTTCCTACTTGCGACACCAGAAAACATAAATTAATGTGGGATTGAAACGGTCAAATTCCTGCAGTCACATGAGCCTACTAACACTGAGAGTAATGGTTTCATTATCTACATTTAAGCCATAAAATCTACTTAACGTTCATTACTAACGTTTTCGGTGTGTTAAGCCCAATAATGCGACTGGTTATATTACCTAAAGCAAATGCCAATGGAAATATTCTATTAGTTGACCATTATGAGTGAATTCCCAATTTCTCTTTATGAATGTCGTCGACCTCACATGCACTAATTTTATCTTCTGCAAAATGTTTGTGTACAATAGACCCTGTCAAGGTTGTTGAATTGATAAATTTTTTTTTGTAGTTACCACAGAAGTGATTATTAAAAAAAGACACCCTTTTTTATATAAGTAGATACTAAACTGTTTTGTACTAACAGCAAAAAATGTTTCCTCCTTACAGAATATTTTGCAAGACCTAACTGATATAAAAAAAATTCTGTAAATATACCATTTTAGCTGTCTGTATCCTAGAAGTATCCAGCTTGTTGCATCGTGTGCATAGCAATTGTGGGAAATTAAAATTTTTCAGATAGGGACTTACGAAGAATTGTTACTCGCGGCTACAGAAAGTAATTCCATAATCTGTTTCACCCAAAAATAAACAGTACTATTTGTGCTTTGAGAGTGAATTGTGGAGAAGAATCCATATTTAGGTTCACATGTCACATGTCACAGAAACGTCACGTCACATTCCAAGAAACACACACCGGCAAAAATGCTTATTTATTANGATAGGGACTTACGAAGAATTGTTACTCGCGGCTACAGAAAGTAATTCCATAATCTGTTTCACCCAAAAATAAACCGTACTATTTGTGCTTTGAGAGTGAATTGTGGAGAAGAATCCATATTTATGTTCACATGTCACATGTCACAGAAACGTCACGTCACATTCCAAGAAACACACACCGGCAAAAATGCTTATTTATTANGTTCACATGTCACATGTCACAGAAACGTCACGTCACATTCCAAGAAACACACACCGGCAAAAATGCTTATTTATTATATCGAAAAAAGTACTAAATCCGGAGTCTATTAACATGACTATTACATTTATTCAGCCAGTGAATGTCATACAACGTTAAAACCTTTTGCTTTTAAACTTTTATGAAACGTGTTAAGTGAATTCATATTTCTGGAAATATACTGGACAATTTTTTTCATAATATAGTTTCGAGAAAAGGGCCTTTTTGTCATTTGAGAAGTATTAATCTCGGTTACTGACAAGTGTCAAATGAGCAACTCTTTCCAGGGATCCTTACGCACTAGTATTGCGTTGACGACTATAGCCTACGACATAGGCAACCCGCAAATCACGTGTGTATTGCAGATTGCGTACGGTAGAAAATCACAAAATTCGCATTCACAGTCCCAGTGAACTGCCAACTCCAGTCCAGTATACTCACCTTCAAGAGTAACACTATTTTACAAATTTTTTNGCGCGCAGCACTACGTTGTCACGTAAAATCTTCGCCCGTAAAACCGACTTTACAGGCAACCATTTTTTTCCTAACTATAGGTTAGTTAGATAGACGCACATCGGTTTGGGAAAGGACCGGCGAGCGTTAGAAGGATGTTNTTTTTTCCTAACTATAGGTTAGTTAGATAGACGCACATCGGTTTGGGAAAGGACCGGCGAGCGTTAGAAGGATGTTATTTTGTGGCTTGCGGGTCGTACATATATGTTCTAGTAGAACTATGGTTTGAATTATTGTTCTCATAAGCCCCTGTCACAGTGTCAAAATTTTCCGGCAAACTGCTTCCAATATGTTTGTTAAAATAAAGTTGGACAGTTATGACGTCATCGAAAAGTCATAAACGCCGCCATATTTGTCTGAGAAAGTTGGATGACTTCAGTTTCTATCAAACATTTGAAGATTGGACCGGTTCTAAAATTTCTCAGCCAATCACAATCGTGCATGACGAAAATGGGCGACAAGAAACATTAAAATAACGAACAATTGCTGGAAACGAAGTAGGTTACGAATATAATTAATTTATGTAGTAGCTGTCTGGGCACGAATGCTATTTTAAGTGAATATTGCACATTATATTACGAAATCAGAGTCATTAAATTGCATTGTGAAAAAACCGTACCTGATAAATTTTTTTTTTATTTTGTAAAGAAACGAAAATAAATTACAACATCCCTTACATTTCTTCCTGTAATGAACTGCATGTAAAACAATAGCAATAAGCCACTATGAAAATAATTTTTAAATAATAATTCTAATTTGATTTTCCCATTAAAAATATTTGACAGTGTGACACATTTTCAAATACATTAAAGATTATTTGATAAAATTTGTTGGAAGGAAAAAATTTATGGCCATATTTTGTCTTCATATTTTACTGTCAAATACAATTGTGAGTTAAAATTTGACAGTGTGACAGCGGCTTAAGGTTTTAAATCTTAGAGACTACGACGATGATAGAATCGCGTCACTCTTACTTTTCACCTCACTTCACCGAAGAAGTGATTAAGGACACAGTTTACGTCACTCAAAAAGAATTGGAAACACAATTTCCCCTTTGACGTAATGCTTTATTGTGCAAGAAGTTGGGCAAATTAAAGCCAGGCGAACATGCTCACACAATAGCTGGATATATTTCCTGTCTTAACAAAATATTCTCCATTTATGATCAGTTAAACACTTAAAATGGTTAAAATATTACATCACAATAATTGTGGCTGTTGCAAATATTCACAGTGGGTATGTCGCACCGAATTCCATCTAAAAGCTTTGAAAGTGATGCTTTAACATATTCAAAATTATGACTAAAGTTGTAGACGCGTGTGGTTGCACTCTCGTCCTCTCTGAATTGTTACATGCAAATTGTATTCACGCAGTACTAATGAAGCTTATTGTTTACTTCTTTATATACACTGCAGTCACACTCTTTGTGAATCCTTGAATGTACATAAATTTCATACTTTCTGCTAAAATACCTTTTGGAAAGGAAAATATATTTTGTACACGGCAAAACTAAACAGATACTTAATGGCACTATGGCCATTGTCCTCGACAGCGTATATTGTATGTTTGTATTTCAGTTTTATGAAATAAGTTATTTTGTATTTTTAATTAATACTTGACTGTTTTGTAGATGCTATTAACGACGATGTAGCATTTTGTGTTATGACATTGACTGTCGTTTGCTTTTTTCTAAGACTCCGGTAGCAAGAAGTTTTAGTTGAAATATTTGTTACCTGTCATCTCGTGCTGTGATTAACACAAAAAAAAAAAATAATAACATGCAAAAAGTTGAAAAAAAAAAAAGATATCAAGTATCGCCTAAATCTTGTTATACTAATGTAATGTTACCAAAAATGTTTTATAGTAAATGTTTAATGTATGTTATTGATGGTTTATCAGGAGTAGAAGTGGTTATCCGTGTGATTATTTTCGTGGAAACGGAAATTGATAAAAGAGGTGCCATGAATTACGGATAAGTCCATTTAATGTCCTGTTGAGTTCACATCCGTAGAACGTTTGCCATGTTCTTAAAGCTGTTGTCAGATGTCTGGAAATGTTGTAGAATGAGATCAGGTGTAATTTATGGGCTGCTGATGTTCAAATGCTGTGTCTTTACGCGTGGCTTGCCTTGAAGGCAGTTTTGTATCTTTTATTGTTATGTATCGTTCGCATATGCTTACCAGGATTTGCTTGTTGAGTCGCATGAAACTCTCTGGGGACATCAGTTATAGTCCTTTGAATGTTCAGTGCTAAACCACAGAATTAGAAAGCAAGGACGAGGACAAACTAGTAAGGATTCAGTTTGTATTTAAATATACGCGTATTTATGAAATAATGTAATGTATGTTGAATACTTTGTACTTATTTGTTAAGCCTCACATGCAGTCTGATTAGTTGTCTTCAATAAAAATATCTGTATAGGAAAAAAAGCAAACATGAGATTAGTGAGGGAAGTACATTAAATTAGTGATTATTTTAACACTCAGCGATTTCACAGAAATAATGAAATAGTGCTATCGATGTAAAACTACAATGTTGATTCCAGTATTGTTTTATAGAGTTTTTTGAACAAAACTGCATAAAATAGCGCTGTTTAAATATTGTGGCTTGTTATTGTTCAAAGGGCAAAACAAGGGAAACTAAAAAATGGAAACAATTCTCAATAATGCATGCTAATTTTGCATTTCCATAGCAAATCTTGAAAATTGACACGTTTGTATAATATGTGTTTTAACTAAGAACTGGTTCAAACCAAATGGCTTTTATCAGGCCACTGAAAATATTACACTCACCTTTTGCTACGATAAAATAATAATTACTTCACAAATAACAATATATGTACAAAGTTAATTTGTATAAAATATATATTATAGCCAATTGAACGTCTAATGAATTAGAAAGCATTTAAGAGAAAATGTCATTTAGGTTGGGAAAAATTAAGCTGACGTGCTTTACAAAATTCTTATCTTGTCAAAGCCAGTGCCATATTTTTCATTTACTTGCAATGCTTACCTTTACCTCCCATCTGTACGATTATTGGATATATTGAGAATCCCTGGCGCCGTATACATATTGTTTGCTGACACTAAAAGAAGATTTTTAAAATTCGAGCTTTACACATACCAATATATTAATTTAAACTGTAGCTTATCATTTATCACGGGAAACAAATAAAATTGTTGCTGTACTTCCCTTGTACAAGTCCTAGCGATAAATGCTTTTATTTTCGTAATATTTTACTTACCGACTGTGTAATTTTGTATGAAACACGACTGTATTTTAAGAAAAACATGTTTAAATTTAAACTACTCATAATGACCTACGCTTTATGAAATTTAGCATCACACTTTGTGTAACCTGTAGTTTATTAACCAAGATTTTTACCTTGCACTTATGTGTCATATTATGTGCTAGTGGTATACTTGAAGACATGTTTTGTTTCGTTTTATGAAACAGCGATGAACACCAAACTGACTGACAACATTTCCTACTCTTCATATAAAATATACTTTTCCACTAGACGAACTTATTTAATTTATTTAAATGGGTTGTTTGTCCCATAATAACCAAATAACCCCAACTTTACCGCTAGCCGACCACAAAGAAAGTGTGAAGAATTGATGTTTGTACAGTTGAATTCTCCATGAAAGTTGTGATATCACTGCATTTTGTAATAAATTTCGTATACTTTCACGAGTAATGTGCTATGTATCAAAATGCTTTAAATCACCGTCTTATATTAAAAAATTTAAAATATATATTTGAAGGACTGTACATGTTTACAAAACATTAAAACATATTTCAAATGAAACTGAATTTTATTTCAAATGTGGTACTGAAATACTTTTTCCTTTATTTTTAATTTGTTAGTGTTCACGTGCTTTATAAAATAATTTTTTTTTCTGGTGGGATGTGCAACGTAATATTTTTTGGCGGGAATTTTCAATGGTGCACAGCATCGTAAAAAAAACAACCTGTAATTTGTGTCCAAGGAGATTGGAAGGATAAATATTTGGCACTCTCAGGTTCGACTGCGAGTATTATATGCTGCCCTGATGTGGGGACACTAATGATTACTTATTGTCAACCTCATACTGTTGTATGAACTATTTCTTCATACTTCATTTACTGAACGTTTACTTATTACATGTGTAATCAATGGAAACTGTACGAAAACGTTATTGGCTGACTGGAGTGTATTACACTATCAGTGACTCATAAAATGTTAAAAAAAATTTGAAAGGTAATAATTTTTTTTTTGCTTTTGCAGCATGACGTCGTTACTTATAAGCAGGGGCAGTGATATTTTGTGAAAAGATTTCGAGACAAGATACAGTCCAAAGCACCATAGGGTCGTTCAGCTTCTTTGATTGTCTAAAAAATGTTCTGGCCCGTGTTAACCGTTTGCGCACGAATCACGAAGGTTCACTGTCGGAGTTACTTAGTCCTGAGTGGCTAGGTAAAAGACGGACACGGCACCAGCAGCCAATGGAGGTATAACAACAGCTGAGGTGTGTGTACATAGTATTGAAGTCTACTGTGTGCTCCGATTTTTACGCGAAAAGTCTCTGGCCTTACTTATATGCTTATTCTAGGTCGGCAAAAAACAAAATGTAAATTATTCGAACATTGTGAATTATAAGAAAAACTGTAATGTCTGCGAAATGAAGAAAATGAAGTCTAATATTTAATAAACCAGGAGTTTGTAAGAGTACTTGAAATTATAATTTTTGTAACGTAGCATGCAGAGTCTTATTCCAAGAAAATGTTCGTTAATATAAGAGTGTATTCTGTTAACGTAGAGTATGTATTCATTGTACAGGAAACATACACCTAAAATCGTCAACCAGCATTTTGTAACGACTTTGGAGCAATGCGAAGCAACAGTGTCCAAAGCCCAAAATCGAATAATGGCTGGTAAATTTCTAGCAAGTTTTAAATAACAAGAATGCCACTGGAATAGAACCACTGCGACATCATGATTCATAAAAAGATAACTGCTTGCCATATTAGTTTCTTGGTAATAACTTTCATAAGCAAAGCCAGTGTTATTGGAAAAATAATAAAAAAGAATATTTTGCTAGAATTAAATTTATAAATTATTTCAGTACATATGTTACTCCAAAATTGGTGTATACACAATTAGAACTCAATAAGAACAACGCACAGCTCGATGTTAAGGGCCTCGCCTACCTGGACGTAGAGCGCGTGAGCGACAAGGGCGTCACTGCCACGTGCATCAAGAGTGCCATCGCCACAAAGAGTAAGCTTCTGAACTGGCTTGCAGTGTTATAGCAGCAGTGTTATAGTCGCAGTGTTATACTCGCAGTGTTATTTATAGATTGCAGTGTTATAGTCGCAGTGTTATAGTCGCAGTGTTATAGTCGCAGTGTTATAGCTTGCAGTGTTATAGTCGCAATGTTATAGCTTGCAGTGTTATAGCAGAAGTGTTATAGTAGCAGTGTTATAGCAGCAGTGTTATAGTCGCAGTGTTATACTCGCAGTGTTATTTATAGATTGCAGTGTTATAGTCGCAGTGTTATAGTCGCAGTGTTATAGTCGCAGTGTTATAGTCGCAATGTTATAGCTTGCAGTGTTATAGCAGCAGTGTTATACTAGCAGTGTTATTTATAGGTTGCAGTGTTATAGTCGCAGTGTTATAGCTTGCAGTGTTATAGTCGCAATGTTATAGCTTGCAGTGTTATAGTCCCTACTCTATGGGACTTTCAGCGTTGATCATATTATTTTATTGGTGGGAAATTTGCAGGAAGGTCCAGTGCAAGGCCCTTGGGTAGTATGAATCTGACGCATATATTTTGAGATACAGCACTTTGAAAAAACTCGTTTTTATCCGTTTTGAATTACTCCGAAATGGTGTTTATAACGTGCGTGACGTTTTTAAAGTACTCAGCAGTCCTCGTCTGAAGTGCGTGTACGTTTCGTTAAAGAGCATATTTGACGCACGTTTAACAGTTTAATTAATATAAAAACGTATTTCAAACACTGCAACGAGGTTCAAGCGCCAGGTGCTGTAAGAGTTGCCGTAACGTCTCAATGCCACTCAATTATTTCTGGTTCTTCATAAAGCTCACCTTTAATGTCTTGTCTTCACAAACTTTCCCAATATGGATTTTCCGCATGTGAAACATGTACACTACTGGACTAACAGTCGTGATCTGCAATTTACACGAATAGCCAGCGAGAAAGATAGAGAAATGTGATTCTCCTGCACGCGTGTAGGGAAGAAAAAAAGAATCGTAAGTGTATATGCGTGGAGAATACGTGAGCCTGTGTTTACCTGAACGCTTGGCAACATTGCAGCTCGCCCAGTCATCGTTCCGGACCGAGATAGGGCGGGTGTTAATTTCCCACAATAACAGCGATTCCTGACTCTGGCCTCAGGATCACATAACTTAGACTAATTTGCAATCTGGAAACGGTTTTGATGTATAGAAAACTTCCCCAGCGGGGATGTGAATCGAATGCAAACATGTTATTTGCCTGGAAAGTTCCAGCAGCTGTTAAGAAACTGCACATGAAACTCGTCTGTCCATTAAATAAACTTGAATGATGGAGTTAAGACCAAAATATATTTGAAGAATACCCGAAGAAATATTATGGAAACTTCAAAATAACAAAATTTTTTCAGCGAATTCACCTTATTAAGTTTTGTGAAGCGATGGGAAAATATTTTTGTTGGAATCATTCGAATATTAAAGATTTAGATATCGAAAAAGAAGTTCTTATGTAATCTATTAATAATATGACTTGTGCCTGGCACACAAGTCTTTGAAGGGCAATCCCCCATTTTTAAAGTGTGGACCTTACTGTGGAAAACAACGAATGCTGATTGACTTGATTTTATAATGTGTTTATTAACATGAAATATTACACTGTACATAAGGAACAAAAACCAATGAAAATAACAGAGAACGTGTATCCCAGAGAGAAAACGCTCTGCGACAAGCAGAGTGTAAGTGAATAAACGGCATGGAACGGTGGTAATAGAAAAGGAAAAGAAGTGGAAACTAACCACAACACCAAACCAAAGCAACGAATGTATATAACGATGAGTTTTACGATCTTTAGGCCAGCATTAAAACAACTTATTATTACGGTACAGAAGAAACACTTTATCGACACTTGTCTGATTCCTAGTTTTTATTTTCACGTGGCGTACTCAATTAGCAGCTTTGGTATTTTGGTTTTTGCAGATCGCAGGTATTCAACAGAGCTCTACCAGTGAATGAAGTAAACACTCGGAAGGAACTAAGACGAGCTGCAAAGTTTTAGTTAAAAAAAAAACACGTACTTGAAAAAATCTGCACTTTCTAGTAGAACGAACAAGGGGTGGAGTGGAATTGCTTGCTGTTTTAATACTTGGTGCTGTGGAAGTGATGTTCTCATTTCCGTCTATCATCTGCTGGCATTTGGAAAGGACAATTGCTTCCACCCGTCTGATTCCGAGTTAACTCTATTTTTCAACACTATGGGAATAGCGAATTGCGGACCAGTGCTTCATAATGGAATTGTGCATTCAGAAGGAGATATATGACACGAAATCGTTATACATACTCTTATTAACTACTGGAAATGTTTGCCCTTTCTCGGAAAGCTCTGCTCTTTGAAGATCCAAGGCATACAATTTATTATCCAACATTTATAACAATTTAAAATTTATTCCTGGGACATATGTTGTGACCATTCACGACATAATTAATGAAAAAAACTAGTTAGAAAATTTTTTGCCTACTTATCAGCATTATAAGTAGAAATCTGGGAAATTCACGTCGTTATAAAGAAGCATCCCAAAGTACCAATTTATTTATATGCTTTTCATTACTGATATTAAAATATAATTTGTTTACCACACCCCGAAAGCATGTAAGCAAGTATTAAAATGTCAGAAATGGTGAAGCTATCAATCACATGAAACACAGTTGAAATGTGATTAAATTGCATTTGCTACAGAAACCATGGCCTGCCCCATTATATATACACACACAAACCCACACACACACAAACCTGGTGAGTAGCATAGGCCTGCGGATTGAGAAGTTATGCAATCCCGGCGAGCAAAAGCTCACGACGCAAACACTGTACCCCGAAATCGCCGCTAGGTCCGGGTTCGAGTCCCGGCTGTAACAGCGGGTTTTTTTTTACATTCCTTAATAGTGCTTCAACATGTATAAAAATTACAATGGTGATGTGTAGCAATAAATTTTATACAAAATGAGTAATAATAGTGAATAAATAATAATAATAGATATTAACAAACGAATTAATACCTAATTACATGGTGATGGCACGTTATGTTTATAGTGCACACCCCACAAAATTACGGCGACCCTGAGAAGCCCAAGTAGGAAGTGGCGGCGTCAAGTTGACGAAACCGCCAAGGTTTGGGTAATTTAAAGAGTGATTTACCGTCAAACGCACCTGGCGTGCGTGCAAGGGTTTGCTCGACCGCATGGTAACTAACGTTGGAAGACGAGACATGATGTTGAACCCCGTACGAGTCATTTAATGATAGTCTACGTAATTTTAATTTTCAGCAAAATTATAATTAAAAAATTTCATGTTCGCAATCCCGTACATCAAAAGAGGAAGACACATCAGCACCATCATCATCAGTAATCTGGCAACAGCATTTGTTTGCACGACGTGTCCTAACTTCAATTCCTGGTGGCAGCAGCTACTCAATATAATAACTCTGCCACTAGACCCTTGTAAATTCGGTATTCTGACTGTTAAAGTTCCTTTGTGCTTTAAATTTGTCAACAATTTTACTTTTAGTTTTAATTTTAACTTTAGCTGTCATATGTCCAGTTAATTCAGTAATAAATCAATCGCACCAGGTAACTCCATAACTTTTTTTATTTTTTACGAAATTATTTTACAGAGGTATTTTTCAATTTTAATAATTTATTAAAGTGTCTCATTGCAATCCCTGAGTAAGCTTAAAAAATGTAACATTTCTGACGTGGCGCACGTCTATCGAACTTCACGTTTAACCTATGCACGTTAAGGTTTACATGATACGTTAGTTTTTATCTCTCTCACCACGCATGGCGGTTACTGACAAACCCCTTGTTTCTCAGCGTACGACCATGGGTCATGTGACTGCCAGCCAAATTTACGTTTAGCAGCCTGTCTTATCGCATGTCTACAATTATGTAAGCAAGAGTAATTACTGATATGGTTATACTTGTCGTCACTATGTAATGAAGTATTCATTCGTTTGTTATGTCCATTATTATTTAGTCATTTATTATTACTCATTTTATACTAGATTGATTAATACACATCACCATTGCCATTTGCATACGTTTTTAATCACTATTGAGGATTGTAAAAAAAACCCGCTGTTACCGCCGGGAATCGAACCCGGATCTAGCGGCGATGTCGGGGTCCAGTGTTTGCGTCTTGGGGGCTGTATCACGCCAGTATTTCATAACTTCTCAATCCACAGGCTTAGGTAAATCACTGGTATGTCGCTGTCTTTTATTTTCGGGACGTCTTTTTCATTTCCATGAACTTGATTCTTCTGGTGGCGATTGCCTCCTTTGGTAACAAAAGTTTGATAGATGCAGGACTTTGGTAACAACAGTTTGATAGATGCAGGACTTTGGTGACAACAGTTTGATAGATGCAGTACTTTGGTAACAACAGTTTGATAGATGCAAGACTTTTGTAACCACGATAGATGCAGGACTTTTGTAACAACAGTTTAATAGATGCAGGACTTTGGCAACAACAGTTTGATAGATGCAGGACTTTGGTAACAACAGTTTGATAGATGCAGTGGTAACAAAAGTTTGATAGATGCAGGACATTTAACTTCTATAAGAGCATCATCGCTATTGAGTCCGTCTAGTGAAAGTCTTCATACACATGGCTGTACAGTGAAGATTTTTCTTCTTATGAGGATTCGGCTACTGCAAATTCCTCAGTCTCTCTTTCCTAAGACGTATTCGAATGTCATTTGAATACAGTAACAAATTTGTATCACTACATTACCACAAGATGTGACAGACCTCATTTTACATATTTACCCGAAGAATAATGATGCTATTCTTTCGCTGCATCGTTTCTTACATCCATAAGATGCACTTTCATCTCTGGTGTTTTCTTATTAACATATTCTGTCTCCTTGCAGCAACTAAAACGGAACGCTCATTTTTTCTTTCCTAAAAGTTTCTGACATATATATATGTATATTCTCCTATTGTGTACACGTGTAGACAATATTGGACGGAATGCGAGAACACATGGGAAGATTTATTTGTATAAGCTGATCGAAAAATACTGACTTTTTCAGTAAGTTCGTATTTACGAAGGCGAATTAGTTTTCTAAGTATCTGTATGAGGATGTGCGCGTCTGAACATTTCAATTACAACAATTACAACAGCACGGTGTGTCTGAAAATAAGTCTCTAACTTTATGAACAATAAAAAGGAAAGAGCTGTTTTCCCGAACTTGGGAAGTAACGTACAAAATATTGAACTTAATAGAAATAGATGAACATAAGGAACCAACGAACTATTCCTCTTAGAAATTCCATTGTAAAGATAATTGTGAGAAAACGTAGTTTCGAATTGCAGAAAACTAAATTACGCATGTTTTAATTGGAAAGGAATGGTACATTTATATGTGCGTTGATTACAGACAACCATTTAGGCGATAAAGAAATGTAACCTGCAGAATAATATACAAAACTGGAAAAACAAACCATTTATTGAATATACTAAATAAATTGTGGAGAAGACCATTACTTCATAAAATTGTTCATTTGTGCTGGTGCAGAATGAGCGATGTTTTATTATAATCCGTGCAGAAAGCGACACAGGCTTTGTTTGTAATGCTGTGACGACATGGAAACGCCAGAAAGCAACGAGAGATTCTCACAACAGTAACAATCTACGAGTTAAAAGGGAACGGATAACCAAGAAACTTGAACAAAAATTTTAACACAGGACGATCAGTCGTGTTGATAGCTTTATACATTGAAGAGCCAAAAAAACTGGTACACCTACCTAATATCGTATATACTCCCCCCCCCCGAGCACGCAGAAGTACCACAAGACGACTTGGCATTGACTCGACTGATGTCTGAAGGTATGCAGGAGGTAATTCACATCATGAATCCTGCAGGGAAGTCCACACATCCAATCTGCGCTAATTTGAGAAAGGGTTGCACGTCTGTCACGTTTAATGATTCTCGTCAGTCGTCTTTTGTCCCGTTCTTTCACAATATTTTTCCGACCGCAGCGATGTCAAAAATGTGATGTTTTACCGTATTCCCGACCAATTCACGGTACACTCGTGAAATGGTCGTACGCGAACATCCAAAAGTTATCGCTACCTCGGAGATGCTATGTCGCATCTCTCATGCGCCGACTATAAAACCACGTTCAAACTCACTTAAATCTTGATAACCTGCCATTGCAGCAGCAGTAACCGATCTAGCTGCAGACTACATCGCGTTACTCTGATTGGTTCCATACCTCTGTTATTTGCATACGCACGCCTATACAAGTTTTTTTGGCCCTTCAGTGCATATAATGGCTACAAACAGAAAGTCTTCGAGACGCAATGAATCAAAAGAGGAAATTGTACAACAGCTACACTAAACTATTAGTTTCAGAGCTAACCAGATGAAACCAAAATCATGCGCTACACAAAGTTAGGCAAAATAATAATTTCTTACAGTACAGAATAAGTTCCGGCCAGACCACACGCTTGGTAAACTGAGTACTAGGATCTCAGGCCTTGTGGTAGGACATGCTTGGTGCGATCTGGTAAATCAGATCGGGGCTACACTCGGTGCGGCCTGATGAACAGGTCGGGGCTATGGATTTGGTCAATTTCGGTGAGCGCTGGTCATGTCTGCGTTGAGAGAGCGTGATCCCTCTTCCCCGCCTACTGGGAGGCCGGGGTGCGGAATGGCCTAACGGCTAAGAGCGCCTCGTTAACAAATAAGAGCATTTTTGTGATGGCTGTGTATCATACTTATATATAGTAGAGAATAAGTATGGGCACGTAATATTGGAAGCTATAGTGCGAACGTGCAAATAAATTCAAGAACTATTACTGTGGTGCGTATACATATATTTATTTGAAGATAAACGAAATTATAGTACATCTATGTAGTGCTGATAGTGGAAGCAGAGATTGTAGGGGTGCATACTGGTCGGCAGAAGTGGATGGCCTGGAAAATCTGACGAAGTATGAGTGAAAAGTGTTTTACATGATCACTGTCTTATGTCATGCTTTACGTAATGTTGCAGGCTCCAGTCAGCTTTGTTTACCCCCAAACTCCCCACGCACTGCCAAATGTATTTCATTAATGAACACTGATGCCAGCCTTCCTTGTGACGTAGCTCAAGCGAGCAGATATCTGGCGCGCAGTATAGGTTCATTAAGCAATACTGCAGTTGTCTGTCAAGCTTACACAGGAAGACGAGCAACGTGGTTTGAGAGAATGTTGCATTTTTGCTGTCGCACTTCACGGTCGATACTTTTCAGATACTTATTCTCTGCGAATGCGCCACGGGGCAGAAAAAATAATATATCGCAGGGAATATTGTCACTTTACGGGTCACTTACGAATTGTCGAAGGTACGTCGGTTCGGTTTTCTTAGTCTCTAAGTCTCTAATAAAGAGTAATTCCTTCGGCACATTATTTATCGCTACGCGATATTCTTGACGCATTTCGGTTTTGTGTTAATTAGCTTAATTTTTGTAATATTATGAAACAATTTGTGGATCTTGTGGCCCACTCTTTTACTGTCGGCGTTACTCGGCAAAAAACTATCACACTAACGGCCATATTACACTATACCATATTCCGCAAAACTTTGTGCAAGGTCTGCCATAGCGGCCGTTATACGGGCTAGGATGGGACCTGTCATGACATTTACCGCCTTGTACGACCAGATGTCATACCAGGTTTGGTAATACGACACGTCCAATTTTTCGGGGCAGGTTACATACCGGCTTTCGGACCTTGCCAATCACATCGCAGTTTCAGAGCGAAGGGCGCTCCCCGTGGCTGCTACTTGAAACGAGTTGATGACGAAACCAAAAAGGACGCCTCTATATTGATTATACATCCGTGACGTTCAAACTCTTTGAAATATATTTAAAATTCGACAAAGACGAATAGTATTGGCGGTGGTAACTTAATTACAGTTTAAAACCGTTTTTAATACTTGAAACATTACATACACTGTTCTAAATGTTACTTAGAGAGGTAATACACCCTGCTCGAGTTGGTGGTAAAAGTCGTGGTACGGGATTCAATGTAACATTCGGGCGTGAGTTCGAAACTCTATACGACATTTTTTTCCTCGGAAAATATTAGATGCGGATAATGACTTGTTACGCAGAGAAAAAAGTACATTTTGCAAACAGTTAATAAATGTATTGAAAATAAAATTTTCTTACTCTCGTGACTTCACATAATTTTCAAGACAACGAATGGAAATACACCATGACAAATGAATTGATGTAGAGGCCAACAGTAATATAGCGATATTGAGATGTGCTTGCGAGGTTTGTTTGCAAGCCCCACGCAAGTTACGACTGGTAGCAGCTCTACGGAAGGGGTTCATATTTACTACGAACTATACACCGCGCACCCACTGACTAGTACGTAAACTGCTGTCGTATAATACGAATCTTCCATGGCGGCTCATATAGCGGCTAGTGCACCAGGCCTTGTAGAAGCTTGTACAAGACCAAGTACGGCTGCAGGTATCGTGTAATATATGCTTAACCGGTAAGGAGCTCAACCACTGCCGGAACGTCACATGGTGTATGTACATAGCGTCACGAGTCGGTGCTTTCCCCCGCACAAACGAGCAGAACTGAAGGACATATAGGTGATACGATAACGGGCGGCAAGTCAATTGCATGTTTTGAATGACAGGCGAGCGTTAAACCAAGAAGCGCCTATCTGTTACACAAGGCATCCCGCCACGCATACCTCTGCATTGCCGCCGTGATAATCCATTTTGCTGCGCGCTCTCCTGACCTTGGTTGTATTGCATTTATGAGTTTACTGCCCTAGATTTTGCCAGTATGTCTCGGGGCTCGTCGAACTTTACAGGCCAAGGCCAGCGAGTATAAATGTGCGACGGGCCTCCAAGACGGGAGTTGATGAGTAAAATGAGAGGCTGGAGTTTTAGCGATAGACGACGAGCGAGAAGAGAAACGAGTGGCAAGAGAAGTGACCAGCGGGAGGGAAATCTGCGACTGCGAGCATCGGCGCAGCGAACAGTGCGGCTGGCAGGCTGGACTATTGGACTGGATGCGTTAGAGAAAGACATTACAAAGTATTGCAACAGACAGACTGAAAGTGTATTAATGATGAGTATGAGTTAATTGACTATAACCAAACAGAGATATTAAGAAGGACGTTAATTAGAGAGGAAATATACATTAAATATTGCGCTCACTAAGAAATAAAAAGAGTAATAGTGGATATATATATAATTGAATGCTGTAAATAATAGCTGCGTGAGTAAATTAAAATTATCAAATCTAGTTTTTTTATTAAGACCTCAATCCCTCACGAATTCAGATACGCCTCTCAGGCGTCTTGCAATAGCCTCACTCCTACATTGCAGGTCAGAGTACATGGAACACTCTGTTGCCACTTGACAACCGATTAACAACAGTCAAGGAGTTATACTTTGTTTAAAGAATAATTTCACATACAAAAATACGAAACTTTTTTTATTGTGTAGTAGTGAACAAATAAAAATTAGTTTTATTAATTTTCATGTTCAACAAATTAGGGGAGATTACTTTCTATTCATCTCAAGTTTCCAATTTCAACGAGAGCGCTGAGTGCGAATGCAGACGAACTGGAACACATGCACTCCAGTGCAGCGATTGGAAGACGCCATAGCAAATTGTCGAAACCATGTAATCGATTCTAACTTTACTTCGTATGCTGGTAGAAGATATTACAACTTCCTAATTTTATCTACACGAATCATCTTTTGAATCATCTTTTGTCCGATATTTTGTAAAATAGTGTCACACGAATAAATAATGTTCTTTTGTCATATTTCGGGAAGCAATTGACAGATTCCTACCAAATTTGGCAAACATATAGTATTGCAGAAGTTAGTGTAAAATGGTATTTTTTTTAAGTATGCCTGACACTTATTTTCAAAACGGTGGCTAAAGAAATAATTTAGATCAGTATATTTTATTAACGAAACAAATTCCAACACAACTTTGTATGCTGACAGTATCCACTACAACCATAAAATTAGTCTATACAGGTTCTTTTTTCCCTTCCATTTTGTAAGATAACTCCACATTAAAAAAAAAAATTTGTGCCACAGCTCGGGAAACAAGCATTCTTACCAAATATTGCGAAGAAGTTTTACCGTGGCAGACTATATAAATGTATGTATTTTTGAAGGGACGGACACTTATTTTCAGAGTGGCGGCAATAACATCACTTTATATCTACGAGACCATCGGTTTTAACTAATCAGTTTTAACTTAACTTTGTATACTGGCAGTATACAATCGTCGAATGTGATGATATATAACTATTTTGTCCTCCATTTATGAAGATCGTCACATGTAAAATACGGGGGTTTTATGCCTATATAGAGGACCAATTAGCCGATTCCCATCAAATGTTCCATGGAGGTAGTGCTGCATTATGGCATGTAAACTGGCATGTTTAACATGCGGCAGTCCTTTTTCTGATTTTGTAAATGTAAATAATTAAATTTAGTATTCTGAATCTTTAAAACAATTCAACAAAATTCAACCAAATTTTATAATTTTTTAACACGATTCATTAGAAGTATCAATTATGCACACAAAATATTTGCAAAATAGCGCCAGTTAAAAAATTAAACATTTTGCCACTTTTCTGGAACTTTCAAGTAATTTCAACCAAATTGTGCACATCGTAAATGCTACAAAAGGCTATTTAAAGTTACATAAATGAAGTGGGTCAGACAACGATGTTAAAATTAGTAACTTCATAAATAATTTATATGAGTTTACTACATATAATTAACAATTTATCTAAACCCAACCAGACTTTCAACGCTGACATTAAATATTAGAAGCATTGCATACATGGCTTCTTCTTCTTTTTTTTAAAATTTTGTGCGATAGCACCAAATATGAAAATAAAGTTTTTGTGCCATATCTTAGGGACCAATTAGCCGATTCCCACCAAATTCTTCATATAAGTAGCGCTACGGCAGGCCACGTAAACTTACATGTTTTAATTGTCTCAGTCATTTATTTTCAAATGACGGCCGTGTAAATATTTTAGGCTGGTAAATCCTGTCATTAGAAACATTAGACTGATTAAATCGGAAGTTAACGCTGCGAATCCAACCTCTCTAATGTAGTTGATTGCACGCTAGCTTATAGTGCGAGGTTTTCTGGGTTGAAGTCCCGGGTAAGGCATGTCTGTATTTGTAATTGTCTCACTACTGTTGCACATGTTATCGATATCATCTCTAATTATATAGCTTTCAACGAGACGCCAAGTAATATCNTTGTCTCACTACTGTTGCACATGTTATCGATATCATCTCTAATTATATAGCTTTCAACGAGACGCCAAGTAATATCTACAAACATAGCTTTTAAAATCTTATTAAAAATTTAATTGCACCAATGTCGAGGAAATATGGCTTATTAGTTTTTCTTGTTTTTCTACTGTAAGCTAAGGGAAATCGCCAAAGAACTTTGNGAGGAAATATGGCTTATTAGTTTTTCTTGTTTTTCTACTGTAAGCTAAGGGAAATCGCCAAAGAACTTTGGTTACCTTCAAATAATACTTTTTGTAAAATCTCAATTCATAAGGAATTAGAGAATCTTGTATAGGTAGTGAATTCAACCTCAGCAGTGTTTTTCTGAGCAGTCATACTATCACACTNTTGTCTCACTACTGTTGCACATGTTATCGATATCATCTCTAATTATATAGCTTTCAACGAGACGCCAAGTAATATATACAAACATAGCTTTTAAAATCTTATTAAAAATTTAATTGCACTAATGTCGAGGAAATATGGCTTATTAGTTTTTCTTGTTTTTCTACTGTAAGCTAAGGGAAATCGCCAAAGAACTTTGGTTACTTTCAAATAATACTTTTTGTAAAATCTCAATTCACAAGGAATTAGAGAATCTTGTATAGGTAGTGAATTCAACCTCAGCAGTGTTTTTCTGAGCAGTCATACTATCACACTGCCATTGGTTTTAATTTACGGCTCTGTCACAACTAATACGAATATGAAAGATCGCGGACTGCCCAAAGATTGTTCCAGTTAATGAGCAAATAAGCAATGATAAGGAAAACTATATAATGTCTGGTAACTGACCTAACGCAGCCAAGGGAGAGAATTACATTTTAACTAGAGAGACAGCGTAAGTAGCTAAAGGAAAAACTTGCAACGTTACGTGTAAACAAGTGTTACCCAATGCAAGGAGAGTGCTCCACTTTAAATGGAAAATTGGCGAACATATACGAGGGACACGTTTGCAGTTTTATAAACGACAATGGGGCAGCGGTGGCGTAGTGGCCAGGGCACTCGCCTCCCACCACGGCAATCCGGGTTCGATCCCCGGCGGGTTCACTCCCGGATTTTCACACGTGGGAATCGTGCTGGACGATGCCGCTTGCCGGTGGGTTTTCTCGGGGTACTACCGCCCTTACATTGCAGTGCCGCTCGATTCTAGGGTTTCATTTCATGTCATGTCCGGGGATGACGGTTACCTACGGTCCCAGCTGGAAAGACCGTCACTCGGAGGGTGTTGCCTTGCCCTGGGTGCAGTCCCCACGCGCCATTATTATTATTATCAACGGCAATAATAGTGAAGCTCCAAAAGTAAGGCTTACACCCAGTGACTGAGCAAACGTCGTCAAAAGGAACCGTTTTTTCTGAAATAGTAATTAGCTCAATACCTACTGTAGGCTGTTCACGGTAAGATGAGCACTTTTTAAAGCACTGCTAAAGATATACTTGCAAGCAGGTTGTGTATTCTTCCGTCTCATGTAATATAAACATTTTTATGAGCCTCATAACTATATTAATGCGTAGGTCAAGTGAAACTGTGAAATTATTAGAAAAGTAAATATTTAACAAATCTGCTCATTTTTACACCTCGATGGATAAAAAAAAAAACGGAGAGCGAAATAAATAATTTAAGTTGTCATAAATTGTTACCTAACACTCTTTATTAGACGTAAAGATATGGCACTAATTCCCATCCATCGTTACCAACTTTACTGGGCGTATGTGACTCAGGGCGGCCGTTGAAATATATGCAGGTAGTAGCAGTGACTCTTTTCCAAGGTTGACTTCAAAAGTGCTCACTTTATCATGAACATCCTTTAACTAGTAAATATCCTAACATAACCAGACATAGGGTTAAGCACTTGAAAACACATACCTAGAGACCTGAAAAATTCGCTGTTTCATTTCGGGACAAACTAGAATTCAAAACCTCTTACGTTTGTATTGCTTATTCTATTGGCCCACCCGTTATTTTACACCTCCTGGACAACTCTGAGCCAATAACAAACACTCAATAAAATGTAGACCGAATCACCGTCTTCCGCTAATACAAGAATCAACCAATGAACAATGATATTTGCATTAGAGTATAGCCTACAGGTCATTGAACTCACGAATTTTTCAGGTCTCTATCCATACCCGAACGGGGTATGAACGTCACACCGTATTACCTTCTTGACTTCTGGCAAATTAGGTCGCCACTCTGCAATCCTGTGGAAAGATGACAAGACCTCAGGAAGATCAGGGGCATTTATCCAACACACACACACACACCGAAATAAAACACAATCAGCAACAACAATTGTATTTTTATTTAATTTTTTCTATATTTTGTATATAATAGAGAAACATGTCAACAATTGTCGTTAGAACTCTGCAGGTGCATGTGACGAAACTCTTGAAATCAATTGTAGTAACGACATGAGAGATTAAAAAAAAAAAGGCAGAAAACCTTGCTGTAATTATCACTTAGAATACAGTCGCGGGGGTTCAAATGAATACATACATTTGCAAACAACTGGGTCAAAGAACTACGACTCAGATTCAACTTAAGCTGTTGTACTTGAATTCAATGAACCATACAACGCATGAACAGAAGAAGGCTACATTAACTTAAATTAATTTTACATAAATTTTTAGATACATTGCAGTGAGTTTAGCAGAATAATGATTTTTATATTAGGTAGGCCTAATGTTCAGAAAGAAATCAAACCCTGTTACATATATTCTTCAGTTGCGTAGGGTTCACAAAAAACGTACGCTTGGAAAATAAATGTAAATGTCACATGAATTTCATAATTTCTCTTTGGAAAATGTCGCAAGTAACATAAGCCAATGAACGCAGTGTTATCACTACAGAAACAGGAATGGTAACGTTCTTAGTAAGAACAATGGGGTTTTGGCGAAAACATTCACGGCAGACTAGACATTCAAACCATACATTCACGTCTGTAGCTTTCCTTTTGTTATCGGCGGTGTGTCTTCATCAGGAGTTATTTTTCTGCTTGCACTGAGAAAAGGGTTATGTTGAACCAAACTAAATTTGTTTTGGGACAGCCAAAGTTGTTTGTTTAGGGGCAATTAGAAATTTTGTTGATGTAACAAAATTACTTTGTTGTTCTTATTTGTCTGCCCCAAACTTGTGAGAGTTGATTGCTGCAACTAAAGATTTTTATGGTTCTAAGTACGTTACATAGTTTCTGTTATCTGTTTAAATAAAAGGAAAATATGACTGACTGACTGACTCACTGACTCACTGACATATGAATTCCTAGTGTATAAAACTGAACCTAGAATTACGAAATTTAAAGNTCGGCGGTGTGTCTTCATCAGGAGTTATTTTTCTGCTTGCACTGAGAAAAGGGTTATGTTGAACCAAACTAAATTGGTTTTGGGACAGCCAAAGTTGTTTGTTTAGGGGCAATTAGAAATTTTGTTGATGTAACAAAATTACTTTGTTGTTCTTATTTGTCTGCCCCAAACTTGTGAGAGTTGATTGCTGCAACTAAAGATTTTTATGGTTCTCAGTACGTTACAAAGTTTCTGTTATCTGTTTCAATAAAACGAAAATATGACTCACTGACTGACTCACTGACTCACTGACATATGAATTCCTAGTGTATAAAACTGAACCTAGAATTACGAAATTTAAAGNACTGACTGACTCACTGACTCACTGACATATGAATTCCTAGTGTATAAAACTGAACCTAGAATTACGAAATTTAAAGGAAACATTCTTTATGTAATGTAGACAGCAACCAAGGAGGGATTTTTAAAAATCCAACTTCTACAGGGGTGAAATAGGGGTTTAAAGTTTGTATGGAGAAAAAATATTACATTGTCCTATTAACGGCAAACTTCGTGAAAGTAAAAAAAAAAAAACACACACAAGGTTAACGGTTTTTTTAATAAATAAACCAATAGTAAAACGGTTCTATTAACTAAAGTGTTTACAAAGGTGAATTGTAAAAAGCGTAACTTACTTTCTGACAGCATATTACTAATAACAACCCTAACCCAACAGCCACAATTCTCTTATTTTTGGACTTGCATTTCATTCCACTTTCTGTTTTAAAATATATATTCTATTTTAAATACATAATTACTAGTTAAAACATATTGTAACAAAAAAAAAAAAANTTTCTGTTTTAAAATATATATTCTATTTTAAATACATAATTACTAGTTAAAACATATTGTAACAAAAAAAAAAAAAAAGAATTCCACGCGGACAAAGTCACGGGCAAAAGCTAGTTATTAAATAAATTAAAACCACGAGCAGGTTTCAAACACGGAAATTTTAGAGATAAAAATTTCACCTTAGCAACCTAGGCTAAAGCGGCTACTGAAGAAAAACGAATATTTTTGATTTCANTTTTAGAGATAAAAATTTCACCTTAGCAACCTAGGCTAAAGCGGCTACTGAAGAAAAACGAATATTTTTGATTTCATGCATTTTAAATAAAGTGTATGTACATAAATACTGAATTTCAAGTTTTACATTTTAATTTTGCTGTTTACTGTGAAACGTGTTTGATTGGGATTGATTTTCCTGTTAATCAGCATCTATTAATGCAATAAGAAACACTGTTACGATCCTAACTCTCACAAAAACAACAAACTAACTCTTCAGCTGTGGTTTGGAACGAAGGCAGTCAAATGACGCTATTAAGTACAGCCAAACAAATAAATGACGTTACTAGTTCAGGCTTACGTTGTTTCACCACCAAATTATTTAATAATGAACACTTCAAACAGTTTGAACTAAACAAATGCTAATTTATTCTAAAAGAATGGTTAATTCGACTCTGCCTTGATATTTGTGATATTTGCTGTTACCAAACCANAAATGCTAATTTATTCTAAAAGAATGGTTAATTCGACTCTGCCTTGATATTTGTGATATTTGCTGTTACCAAACCGATGTGTTGAAAGTAATTTTAAAATAGTTGTTTGGACTTAATAGTTATAGATAGGACCACGTGTTTTTCGCGAAAAGATTTATGCTCAAACTATACTTCAACTTATTNTGTTGAAAGTAATTTTAAAATAGTTGTTTGGACTTAATAGTTATAGATAGGACCACGTGTTTTTCGCGAAAAGATTTATGCTCAAACTATACTTCAACTTATTACGAGAAAGTTCGCCAATTTCCTTTGGTTATTGGCCGCATGTCTGTGTTAGAAGCCATTTTACACTTGCCTGGGCCAATCAGAATAAACTTACCCTGGCACTGAACGTTCGTGATTGGTTAACAGACACAAAAGACGTGTGCGAGTTAAAATCATATAACCGCGATAACTGAACTAACGTGTTTTGGAGTACGAATAACCGTGAAATATTTTCGCGATAAACATGCCCTACTTATGGATAATGTTGGATCAACCAGATAAGTGTTCGGCACAACTAATTATTCTTAAATTATTTGTTTGGTTCAAGGGAACGAATGCAGCTATTAACAGCAAGTTCAGATCAGCCGAGTGAACAAAATAATTGTTCAGCGTAAACAAGTAGGCTTAATTTTCAGGTCAGTTTATTTTGTATCTCCAACTATATCTTCCTGCCAGTGTGGCTGGACCAATAAGAAGTAGGCTACTACGATACTGATCTGCTATTTGCGGGCAGGCACTAGAAATGTATGATAAATTAATTAGCTCACAAAACATGTATATGAGATAAAATGTTTTTAAATACAACTAGTTATGAAATTTTTTTCGTGGAAATTCAGCCATCTCTAATTATCAATATTGCGAAACACGCTGATCGACTAAATCATACCGACCAACTAAAAATGCACAATTGTCAACACTATATAATAAAAAATATCGGCATAAGAATATTATCTGATGTGCTTAGTCGAAGAAGCGGCAACGGAAGACTATGCATTTTTTGCGGCTGTGAGTCTTTCGACTGGCATGTGCTTTCATATTTACATATATTGTGCTGTGGAGTGATGAATATAAAATAAAGGAAATATTGGAGTCCCAACATACTAATTTGTTTACTTGACTTGAAATTAAGATTGCAGCGTTACTTAGTGGTAGTCATCCAAACTTTCTGTACAAGTTTTCGTACACGTTCTCTTCTAAGAATCGGCTCTCAAGACCTCGTTGTTAAGAGCCGTCCCAATCTCTCAACTCAACTCAACTCTTCTAAAAGTATATGTATATGTGTAATAACATTACAAGAGTTTCAGTACCAGCGTTTTGGTTCTTAACCTTATTTCGGCAATTTTATCGCCATACGAAAGGTCACAGTAAACGTATAAGCCGTAGATCTGTAGGTGAACACATGAGCGTCCTAAAATAATTCCTTCTGGAAACGCAATTTGTAACTATGCACATCTGGCGTGCTGATAAAGTTTGGCAAAAACACTAACACTGTAGATAACGCTTTGGGAAACGCTAAGAAGCGGCTCGTTATGGATTCAATTATTTTCCCCACAAATTTTCCGGTGGGGGCCCAGATACTTCTGAGATTTTCTTAGAAATTAATTTTGTGCCAATATGGTGGAGATAGGAGGCATTTCCCGATAAACACTTAGTAGTTTTTTTTTTTTGGAAGAAGACGCTTGCAGGAAATATCTCTGAGCACGAAGCAGGCGAGTGACGTTAGTTGGCGGAGATAGATGCTGGAGACCTACCACAAGAACTGTCGTGTAAACAAGACTATGTGTTGTTTCTTTTATTTTTCAGCCATTGTTAAACTCTCTCCAAGTTAGGGGATTTATGAGTTCTGCTTACAAACCACACGCCCAAAATACTTAGTTCGATAAAAACAGTAAAACTAACAACAACGAAGACTGTATTCTTCCATTTAAAATGTTCAAATAAAACTTTATATCAACAGGACATAGCTTTGGATTTTTTTAAAAACATTTTCCGAAACAGAATTACACTGTATGATTATTCCTGTTTCTGTAGTGATGCCAAATTCGACTGAAGCGACATTGACAATACATTAATTAACTTGTTCCTCAGATTTTTCGTTAACGATTTGCTGCAAAGAAAAAAGTTTTTTTTACTAACATCAAAGTAAGGTGGTTGCTTCAATAAAAGAAAGTGCATTTTAAAACATACATGTTCTAAGAGACCTATTTATGATATGACACGCACACTGTTCAGACACATTTCCAGTAAAATAAATAAAAATCACTAGTTTCATATTGAAAATCAACGCTTTTGTCTAACATTTGATTAGCAAAGTTACTGAAAGCATAGCTTCCACCTTGAAATATATCTAACACGGTTTAAAACAAGGAAACGATTATTTCAAAAACTTTAAAGCTATATCGTAAAAAAATCTAGTGGAAATTGCGACCCATGCGGCGCAAAATGAAAATAATTGTACATGTACATTCGGTGTAGCACAGCGCACTGCTGTCTATTCCAGTCAGTGTTGACAGCAGGGTTCAAGGCAGGTACAGAAATAACAAACTAGTCTCTCAAGTGATCAAACATCGACACAGTGATATCACTTCAGGAGAGAAGCCTCTCAGAGTTGCAGTTGGCACCGCGTCGACTTGAGTGGCATCCAGCCACCATAGCTGAAACAACGCCCCTCTCAAAAAATTATTCCGTNCATCGACACAGTGATATCACTTCAGGAGAGAAGCCTCTCAGAGTTGCAGTTGGCACCGCGTCGACTTGAGTGGCATTCAGCCACCATAGCTGAAACAACGCCACTCTCAAAAAATTATTCCGTTTTTTTTTACGAAGTACTAATACTCTTTGTCTCGATGAATCTTGCGTGAAGGAAGACCGGATATGTTAATAAATTATTTTAAAAAAAAAAACATCGAATTTAGAATTTGTTTGTAGATTTTGAGACGTGAATTCATTTCGGAAAACTGGTTATAAGGTACTCATCATTATATCAAAGTACATCAGACGATTTTGAAAATATATTTTAAAATATGTTTCTGGAAAACCCCGAAAGTTTTAACTTTCACAATGAAATAGGCCAGAAAAGTTATTTGTTGAAGAAACATAACATAAAGTAATTATTGCAATGGAATTATTATTCTGAAACCTCGCGTGGTTACAGTCAAAATATGACCGGCGCTATCACATATATAAAATACTAGCTCTTGTCACACTTCTTTGCTGAAGAATGGAACGTTTTGATATCGCCAGTAGGTATTTTCGTTTTTTTTTTTTCAGTTAGAGGAATAATCTTTATGCGAAGTGTTCGTCCACACCTACGTTTCTAAGCACCTTCCTCCCGATATGGTTAAGTTATCTCCCAGCATTTGAAACTTAACGAGCAGCGGTCAAAACTTTGAAGCGGTACGTTGAAACACAAGCGTCCTACACACACAGTATTTATTTTTCTTTTAAATACACATTTTTTTTATGGCTCACAGCAACTACACGTCCACGTAAACTTTTTTCGATACAAAAAATAATCACAGGCGAAAGAAGCATTATCTTGTGAAGTCCAGTTGAGTCCCAGAAGGAATCGCGCGCGTACACAAAACACAGACTGAGAAACGCGTAGTCCTCCAGGCGATTAGACGTCTATGTACACGTATATTGCTTTCTACATCCACGTGTCCGCCAGAGTCTTCAACTCCGGGACGTGGAATCTTCACACGCACATGCACGCACACACACACACACGCACACGAGCCGTGACGTAAGCGAAGTCGTGAACACACTTGCAGTGACAGGAGCAGGTCACTGGGGGAGGGACAGAATGGCGGAACAGGACGTGGGGCGCGGACGTTTCCGGGAGAAGAGACGAAAAACAACCGCCCCGAGTGTCCGCACGTCTCCGTAGAGGCGTAGAGACGGCGCTGCGATCCGCTACGCAAACACCGATCACGTGACCTAGCACTTCATCCCAAGTGCCCGGTCGCACACACAATTCTTCACTAAACTTTGAATTTCACTTGTGCGCCGACCTTTTCCTTAATTTCTCCTTTCTCTATCTCTCTCTCTACAGTAGCTCCAGATCTTCTCGCGTCATAAACTACTCTCTACTATAAACAGCAACAGCTTCTCTGCAATTCTACTCGACGAGCCAACCACTCTGATCTGCGTGCTCTACTCGTTACGAACTCTTTCACTTCTTGTTATTTATTAAAAAAAATCTCTGCTGCACAACATACAAGCCTTCTAAAAAATTCCCAGCACTCAATAAATATAAACAATTATTTCACGGGATGGATCCATCCCTCAACAGGCATATATAATACATTTATATCTCGGTGTGGTAGGTACCACCCTTAATTTTAACATTTAAAAGTCTGGCACTAATTTTTTATACAGCGTGTGCCAGTTCTCTTTTGGAATGTGCAATTCAACAGCCAAGGTTAATTCTACAGTATTAAATATACAATCACAGATTTAATTTGAACTCAGAAATCAACGAGGTGCTTCCCATCTCGAATTACAACTCAAACATTTCAACCATTATTTAGAATAAAAGCACGTTTTTTTTTCTTCGTTTTTATTGCAATCATTGTTGAGCAACGGAAAATGTTACCGAGATGTTATGCGCTTAGCCATGACAGTAAGTGTGCGCCCTCTCTGGATGTCTGTGTTCGGTCTTGGTTTGTTTTACAAAACAGTCTTCGTTGCCTCTCGCTCGAGGAGATCTTCTGGAGCCGGAGCACTTGAACTCCCGCGGCGCAGCTGGGGCGTGCGACGTCACTCCGCCCGACAGGTGAGGTGCTGGTTCCGCACGGGTCGCTGTGGTTCGGGATTCGTTGAATCGTGCGCAGCGAATGCGAACACGGCGCTCAACACGAACGCGCGAGGCATTAGGAACACATTAAGGAGGTCATCCGGCGGATCCTCTGGAAGATGAGTTGCCCGGAAACGGTGGAGTTTGTCAGGTGTGGGACTTGTTTCTGCAAGAAAAATAAAAAAATAAAGCACCCCCATTAAAATACAAGCGACGATACTGACCAGAAGTACTAGGAACTGAATTTAAGTCACATATGAAGTGGTGTGTCGGGGGAGTTATCGTTGAGGTGGACAGACAAACACACAAATGACTGCTGTAAGATTATATTTCAGGTATGGTAGTGTTAGAGGTACGTGACTGCTCTGAGGAGGGGTATTAGTGATGTTAGTGTTGGGAGCATGCACCTGTGACTGATAATACGATGTCGTGTTCGGCGGTGTTATTGTTGGCATGCAAATTTTACTGCTGCCAGGTGGTGTGCCAGGGAAATTAATCATGCAGTGTATCCACTTGTCACTACTATGAGGAAATTTTTTGGATGTGCTGTTGTTAAGGGAGGTGGACAGGAAACTGCTTAAGACTATGTTCATGTTGAGGAGGGCGAGTAAACACCTACGACTTGTACCACAAGGTCATTTTTGGTGGTGTTAGAGTTGAGGAGAACAAGCACACACCTGACTGCTAAGAGGTAGTGTTTTTCAAATGTTATTGTTGAAGAGTGTGGGATGCACATGTGTGTGACTACTACAATGTTGTGGTAGGTTGTGTCAGTGTTTGTAGGAGACATTCATCCATGAGAGGAGTTTCATATAGAAGGTTGGAGTGCCATAGAAGGTTGGAGTGTCATAGAAGGTTGGAGTATCATAGAAGGTTGGAATATCATAGAAGGTTGGAGTGTGATAGAAGGTTGGAGTGTGATAGAAGGTTGGAGTGTGATAGAAGGTTGGAGTGTGATAGAAGGTTGGAGTGTAATAGAAGGTTGGAGTGTCATAGAAGGTTGGAGTGTCATAGAAGGTTGGAGTGTCATAGAAGGTTGGAGTGTCATAGAAGGTTGGAGTATCATAGAAGGTTGGAGTGTGATAGAAGGTTGGAGTGTCATAGAAGGTTGGAGTGTCATAGAAGGTTGGAGTGTGATAGAAGGTTGGAGTGTCATAGAAGGTTGGAGTGTCATAGAAGGTTGGAGTGTAATAGAAGGTTGGAGTGTCATAGAAGGTTGGAGTGTAATAGAAGGTTGGAGTGTCATAGAAGGTTGGAGTGTCATAGAAGGTTGGAGTATCATAGAAGGTTGGAGTGTGATAGAAGGTTGGGGTGTCATAGAAGGTTGGAGTATCATAGAAGGTTGGAGTGTGATAGAAGGTTAGAGTGTCATAGAAGGTTGGAGTGTCGTAGAAGGTTGAAGTGTCGTAGAAGGTTGGAGTGTCGTAGAAGGTAATGTTAGAACATGCACCTGAGACTACGAGGAAGTGTGTTGGGGGGTGTCAGCATTGGTCAGGGGACATGAACATATTACTGCTATGAGAAGGTTCAAATGTTAAAAGAGGGATTACAGGAAATATGTGCCAGCTCTACTATGAGTTTGTGGATTATGGCATAAGTGTTACTGTGGGAGAGGGTACATGAAAATGTGCCTGCTATAGGGCAGCAGGCCAGTAAATTTAGTGTTGGGGTTATGTGGTTATTGTTGAGGGGGGAGGACACGTTCCTATGACTGCTATGAGGCAGTGTGTTGGAGGTGTTAGTATTGTAAGATATATGTACCTTCGACTGCAATGAGGTGGTGTGTCTCTCTTATGTGTTAGTTTTGGGAATTACTACGAATTAGTTGCTGTTTACATAAGTTAGAAACACACGCGATTGACTGCTACGAGGCAGTGTATTGCAGATTTATTGCTGGGGCATATGCACATGTAAAAGTTATAAGGCAGTGTGTCGAAGATGTTGATGGCAGGCATGCACATGTGATACCACATGATGCTGTGTCGGAGATATTACTGTTGATGGAGACCACAACTGTGACTGCTACAAGGGGTTGTGTCATTGGTGTTTTTTGAAGTGTTCGCTATGCACCTGTGCAACATGGAGGCCATGGGAGGTGGAGTTAGGGTTGGTGATACGACAAACATCTGTGTCTGCTATGAGTAAGTGTGTCCTAGTTTTGGAAAGCATGCATGTGTGTCAGCTTGTCGTGGTTGCTGGTGTCAGTGCTGAGGTGCCTATTAATACCATGAGGCTTTTTACAGATATGTTAGTGTTGGGGTCACACACCGTCAATGTTGTAGCCGGTGTTGAAACTGTTGAGGGTGTTCGGCGGTGTTAATGTTGAGGAGGGCTAGCAGACACCTGTGACTGCTACGATTTGGTGTTTGGCAGGTGTTAGTGCTGCTACGATGTGGTGTGTCGGAGGTGTTAGTGTTGAGGAGGGTGGACACACATGCGACTGTCACGATGCGGTGTTTGGCAGGTGTTAGTACTGGGGATACACACACCTGTGACTGCTACGAGGCGGTGTGTCGGAGGTGTTAGTGTTGAGGAGGGTGGACACACATGCGACTGTCACGATGCGGTGTTTGGCAGGTGTTAGTACTGGGGATACACACACCTGTGACTGCTACGAGGCGGTGTGTCGGAGGTGTTAGTGTTGAGGAGGGTGGANCTGAAGCAGCAACTTGGTCTCCTCGGTGGGCGAGTGGTCGTCTGTCGCCCCCGGGGGCGGCGGGCAGATGTACAGCGCTGGCCCCACGCAGCAGCCTCCATCACCGGGCGCCGGCCCACAGCCGCCCGCCTCCAGCCGCTCCTTGTGCCTGCGTCACACCACATACACATCTCTTCACCAACTAGTTTGGTCTTCGTGCTGCACGATCAGGTAACTTGTGGTCGGTGCTGTATCCTTTGGCTGTCTAGCACTAATAAGATCAGTTAACTTTACGTGGGTAATGTTGTTGACCAATGCTGGCAAACTGACTCCTAAGAACGAGCTGCTGCTAGTGCACTGGATCAATGTAAGCTCTTCTCTTAGGTACTAATATAAAGTATGTTGCACAGGAAGTGGATTTGACGCCCTCGGCTGTACACAGCATAAAAAAACGTCTAATAACGAAAAGTTCCGAATGTTTTTCATCGTTGATAAAATATTATTCAGCCTCATAATAATTAGCTGCCATTAAAATCAAATACAAAGCAATTATAATTGGCCCAGGAATATGACGAAACTTTTTACTCAAACGTGTACAGTTACAAACTCACACTGATTGAATGCAATGCCTGTAATTTCAATNATATGACGAAACTTTTTACTCAAACGTGTACAGTTACAAACTCACACTGATTGAATGCAATGCCTGTAATTTCAATGTATCTGTACCTTAGAGGATTAAGAACATATTGGAAAAATTCGCTAGTCCAATAACCTGGGAGCTGTACTTTATGTTCAATGGTGTATTTATATACTCAGACAAATGGCCCTGGAAAATTTCTCAAGTCCAACAACCTGTAGGATATAATACTCAGTCCTCTGTATACTCGTGTTTCAGCAATTTGTTCACTTCCAATGAGAAGCCATGCATACTACAAAACAGGTAGCTCAGTATTTTTGTTCCCGGTTTTTCTCGCAGAATAATGCCTGGTTCAAATTATTTTTGCTCTTATGTGAATTCGTGTGATCCATTTGAAACAGTTAGTGAAACACACACTTTTGAAGTCGAACTTTGTCTCTGATTAGTCCCTAAAATTTTCCTTCCCCTCTCAAGTGAGATTTCAATAGATTTTTGGCTTTTTGCTGCATGCTGCCCCAGTGGGAAGTCATCCAAGATTCCGGCTACGATTCTATTAGTACATATTTATAGCTCAAAGCTTTAAGTTGTCAAATAAGTCTTAATCCAATTTTAAAAACTGCACAACTAATGCAGTTTTTTATATGGGGCTTCTCCTACAACGAATTTATGAGTTTTGCAAGTCTTTAATATTGTCTTTTCATCATTTGCCTGAAAAAAAATTTTCTTTCTGCTGCAACTGTTGAAATTTAATACCAATGTTGTGTGTCAATGTTGTTACATTCACGATGAGATGAATTAGAGATACCCGCATAGTAGCGAGTAACATCCCCTTTCGCATCAGCACAATGCGACATGACATGGCCTCCNTATGACGAAACTTTTTACTCAAACGTGTACAGTTACAAACTCACACTGATTGAATGCAATGCCTGTAATTTCAATTTATCTGTACCTTACAGGATTAAGAACATATTGGAAAAATTCGCTAGTCCAATAACCTGGGAGCTGGACTTTATGTTCAATGGTTTATTTATATACTCATACAAATGGCCCTGGAAAATTTCTCAAGTCCAACAACCTGTAGGATATAATACTCAGTCCTCTGTATACTCGTGTTTCAGCAATTTGTTCACTTCCAATGAGAAGCCATGCATACTACAGANAGCAATTTGTTCACTTCCAATGAGAAGCCATGCATACTACAAAACAGGTAGCTCAGTATTTTTGTTCCCGGTTTTTCTCGCAGAATAATGCCTGGTTCAAATTATTTTTGCTCTTATGTGAATTCGTGTGATCCATTTGAAACAGTTAGTGAAACACACACTTTTGAAGTCGAACTTTGTCTCTGATTAGTCCCTAAAATTTTCCTTCCCCTCTCAAGTGAGATTTTAATAGATTTTTGGCTTTTTGCTGCATGCTGCCCCAGTGGGAAGTCATCCAAGATTCCGGCTACGATTCTATTAGTACATATTTATAGCTCAAAGCTTTAAGTTGTCAAATAAGTCTTAATCCAATTTTAAAAACTGCACAACTAATGCAGTTTTTTATATGGGGCTTCTCCTACAACGAATCTATGAGTTTTGCAAGTCTTTAATATTGTCTTTTCATCATTTGCCTGAAAAAATTTTTCTTTCTGCTGCAACTGTTGAAATTTAAAACCAATGTTGTGTGTCAATGTTGTTACATTCACGATGATATGAATTAGAGATACCCGCATAGTAGCGAGTAACATCCCCTTTCGCATCAGCACAATGCGACATGACATGGCCTCCNATGAATTAGAGATACCCGCATAGTAGCGAGTAACATCCCCTTTCGCATCAGCACAATGCGACATGACATGGCCTCCACAAGGCACCAGAAGTAGTTGGGACTCATACTAATCCACGACCGCTGCACAGTCTTCTACAGTGCATGGAAGTCGGTCGGAGCAGGATCCACAGCCCATACATCTCTCTCGACAGCATTCCAGTTGTGTTCGATAGGACTCAGGTTGGGTAACTACGGAGGCCAGGCAAGCAACATCATCCATGGAGTGTTTATCCGACCACTCGGCCACAATTCGGGCTGTGGGGCCAGTGAATTGTCTTTATGTAGGTACAGGTATCTTGCGGGAGCTGCAGGAGCTGAAATGTGTGCATGATCTGCAAGCAGGGCCTTGTGTTGTTTTCCGCCAGGGGGCACATCTAATCCCTCATAGAGTCCCCATACGAGGATACCAACAACACTGGCTTGGACTGTAACCTACTGGCACGAGGGATCCATCACTTCATGTGTTAGGTGATGCACTTGTATCCTGTCATCAGTGTGTACCAACTTTTATCTCTACTCAACAGTCCAGGCGTCCTTTTTCCATGCGTCTAGGGTCCAACTGCGGTGTTCCCACATTCACTTTAATTGTTGAGCCTTGTGATGTACGGTGATCAGAGGTACCCTAGTGTGGAGTAGTGACTTCTCTACCTCATAGCGAGGAGATTGTTCTGGATGGTATGGCTGTTCACAGTTTGTTGTAGACCAGCATTGACTTGACAAGTGATCTGCTGTTACCAACCGAGCAAGCCGACAGCGACACCTGTCATCGATACGGTGCACGCCACGTCAGTTGTCCCTGGCGGTGGTGGTTTATCCCGAATCCATGAACTCATGGTACACTCTTGACATGGTGGCCCATGGAAATACCATCGCCTGCAGGATGTCGGGAATGGAGTTCCCCATACGTCTGGCCACAATACTGTGGACACGATCAAATGCATTGAGATCTTGCTTCTTCCCCATTATGTACTCAACTGTTACTCAGACAGTCATTATAAGGTCTGATGACATCCCAATCATGGGCACTATTCCATTCGATGGGGCGATTGGTCCTTCTTGTCAGCAGGGTACAATCCAGTCGGTTGGTACTGGTATCCTCGAGTGGCGTCTGTTTACTTGGGATTAAATGAGTCCCCTGGTACACATGGCACCGTACCTCACTGACACAAGGACCTGCTCACAGATAATGTGCTCTCATTTATGTGCTTGCAGCACCCTGCGGACACCAGTACTTACAGTATGATAATGCACCAGACCACCAATCCCGAACTGTGACAGAGTGGTTGGATTGAAACTCCGTGGAGTTGAGGTTTCTAGCCTTGTCCCTGAGGTAATTCTGCCTTAGTCCTATCGAACACATCCGGGATTCTGTCGAGAGGGATGTGCGCACTGTGGATCCTGCTCTGACGATCTCTGTGTATTGTGGGAGACTGTACAATGGTCACATATCAGTATGGCTCCCGACCGCTTCCGGTACCTTGTGATGCCCATGCAATGCCACATCACCATCGTCATCAGGGCGGAAGGGTGTGCTGCATGCTACAAGGCAGGTATTTCTAATTCAACAACTCATGATTATATTAATCTTCTAAAAAGTAAAACCTTTTGATACATTTTTTTCATTAAACTGGACAAAAATATAATTTCTGTTAAATACTTATAAAAATTACCCTGGCCACAGTATACTTACACTGATTTAGTGGGAGCTATTTATTTCCAAAATAAACTGTANACTTATAAAAATTACCCTGGCCACAGTATACTTACACTGATTTAGTGGGAGCTATTTATTTCCAAAATAAACTGTTCATTGAATCAAGGTTAGTTCAAACAAAAATATGTAAAGTTAAACACTTTTTCGTGGGACCCATCACATTTATCTAGATTCTGAAGGATATATAGCTAAAATTAACGGCTGACATCTAGCTAACAAGAAATATTATTAAAGTAGCTGCCTGATACATTTATAAATGTTTATTTAACTGTCTAATTGAATTTATTTAATTTTCACTTTTTAAGAAATTCTTTCAAGGTTATATTTATGGGGAACAGAGTAGCAGTGCTACATGAGTACAGCAAACATAACACTCAACATTTCTAACTAGATGTATATGTTAGCTGATGAACCAAATTATTGGACTAAAAGCTGATTTCGATAAAAGAATAAAATCCAGAAGATAATCGTATATAATTATTATATTTGTGTCTATAAAAACACAGAAGATGATTTGGAAATTTAACTATCGACGTACTAGAGAACTAAGTGAAAGTTCGCATTAGAAAAGAGTGCGGAAAATACAGAACAAATGGGCAGATTGATATAAAACTCTTAAAAACAAAGGACAGGTATATTTAGGCAATGAGATCACCAAAATTTACACAACGCAGGAAGATATGCGCCAAGATGTATAAAGAGTGGACAACTTCATCACATGGGAAAAGGAATACTATGGCACTGGGGTATTGGAAACAAATCAAAAACAAAAACTCGATGGATAGAGAAATTAGTATTGTAATATTTTTTTGTAACATGAAGAAATTTTATTTGTCACGATGATCTTTGAACAGATCTTGTGCGATGGAGGTGGGTGTACTAAGAGTCATGTGAAAGTCAAATAGGAAAGGAAAGGTTTTAGATGATGAATCTTTGTGGCTCGACATACACACTTGGAGGAATATTATTGATTGGTTGGGGGTGTGATAGGAGGGGAGGGAGGGAGAAATAGAAGCGATGACTGAGAATAACCTAGACTAAAATAAAACAGAATATAGCGATGGCAATAAATTCAAAAGGAAAGGAAAAGGGACGCAGGGCGATACTCATGAAGAAGACAAAGGAAGAGACTGTAGAAAGCAGACTACCAAGAATACGAGAGATGAGAATGTAAAAAAAGCAGTCAATCAAGAAGATCAGGAAGAGAGAGTAAGAAATCAGACTATTGTGAAGGCCAGGGAATAGTGTGAAAGAATGAAGAATACCGAGAATACCAAGAAAGATAGCGTAAGAAAGCAGAGTATTTAGCATACGAGTGAAGATAGTGTTAAATTCAAAATCTCATGATGGTTAGAGAACAGAGTGTAGGAAAGCAGACTAACAATAATGCCAGGGAAGATAATGTAAGAAAGCAACCAAGACGACCAGGGATAGTGTGAAAGAAATCAGACCATTACGAAGACCAGGGTGAGTGATCGAGTGAAAAGATTTGGGTCGCCCTTAACATCGAGGTCTTGGGAGTCAATGAGGGTGAAGCAAACTGCTAAGAAGACCAGTAAGAGAGTGTAACAAAGAAGACCATCTTGATGGCCGTGGAAGAGAATGTAAAAAAGCTGACCGTCATGAATATTAGGGAATATTATGCACAAAGTAAGACTATCAAGAAGTCCATAAAGAGAATGCAAAGAAGCAGGCAATCTGGAAAACCAGGGGAGAGAATGTAAAAAATCATACCATCAAGAGAATCAGCGAAGGTGGTATAAGAAACGAGATCATCATGGATATCAGGGAAGAGAATATTAAACAGTAGGCTTTCAAGAAGACGAGAAGTTGAGCGTAAGAAAGCAGAACATCAAGAACAACAGGGAAATAATGTAATACTGTCATGAAGATCAGGGAAGGACATACGAGAACAGGCAATCAAGGAGGCCAGGGGAGATGGTGTGAGGCAAGGGAAGATGACGCAGGAAATCAGACCACTGTGACACAGTGAAGAGTGATTGTAAAGTAGCAGGTCGCTTGAGAGATCACCAAGGAAGAGGGTAGTTGATACAGCATGGACGATCNCGTCGGTGGCGGCGACAGGGGGCAGCAGGCCGCCTGCTTGGCGGGAGAGCAGTCACCGCCCGCCCCCACGCCGTCAGAGATGAGCTTCTCTGTCTCCGGGTCGGCCTGCGAGCGGCCGTTGCGCTGGTGAGGCTCTGACTTCTTGAGGATGGACTTGGAGCGGCGGTGGGTGTCCGGCGTGGGGCTTGTGTGGCTGTCTATCGAGTCCGCGGACAGCGACGTCTTGCTGCCGCCCATCTTGCCTGTGCACACACACCCACACACACCTCTCTTAATATATGGCTCTATATGCTGTTCAGGGCAAACTCTCCATTTCCGAAAGCCCTGCTGAAGATCTGCTCTCATGAAAACATCGCCGAGGGGCTGCAACTCGAAACGAGAAAAAAAATNCATTTCCGAAAGCCCTGCTGAAGATCTGCTCTCATGAAAACATCGCCGAGGGGCTGCAACTCGAAACGAGAAAAAATTTTTTTTTTACATATGTTTGTCATGCTTTATTTTGAATGTAGAGTGCATTATATAGATCAGTCGCGATTTCTCCACACTTCTTTGAAAATGGCTTCATGTATGACAGACTTTGTTGTTTCGTAAATACGTTATGCACCGCAAGAGTTTGATACTTGTGTTAACATAAAGTACCTGGCTTTTTGGTTAAATTTGATATTTTACATTTATTTTATCTTTATATTACAATATTTCATTCACAATTTATGTGGATACAAACCAGAGAAAAATTNATATTTTACATTTATTTTATCTTTATATTACAATATTTCATTCACAATTTATGTGGATACAAACCAGAGAAAAATAGGCGTGTTGATAATGCCTAGTAAGAAATAGTAATATTATTAGACTGAGTGCGCACGAATGCGATGCGCTGTCCCCTTAGTGTAATTTTCTAGACTCGGTTAAGCTTTGTTTGCACGAGGTGGAGGAATATCCTGGAATTATAACTTGAGCANTTAGTGTAATTTTCTAGACTCGGTTAAGCTTTGTTTGCACGAGGTGGAGGAATATCCTGGAATTATAACTTGAGCAGAGCTCCAGAGAAGTTTGAAGCAACCTTGAATGGAGTACAGTAGAAATAAGGTGACCAAACTTGCTTGTTGCACATCTCTAGTTTCCACCGTCGGACAGTTGTCCAGAATACATACAATCCTCCACGGGCCAGTTTAAAGTGACCTGGAAATGCATGTTTTCGAGGTGTAGCTCATCTTCAAATGAATTGGCGATATGCTCAGGTCCGTGTCCACACTGAGAGAAAGGAATTTTTCAGCCAAATAATATTTGTACGGAACCGAAATATGTATTTAGTTGCCCCAACAAAATGTTTTTTGAGTAAACAAAACTTGAAAAAGCAACAAAATAAATTTTGTACATCTAACAATACTCACGATTGAATTAAAAAAAAACCTCCTTGTTGGGAAAAAAAAAAAAAAAAAAAATTACACCCTTAGCAAAATATTTAGTTCAATCAACTGTAAATATTTGTTTGACTACTGATTGAATCGTTCGAACTTACAGTATTTTAGTGAAAATCAGGAAAGTAACTGAGTCAGTTAGTGCATTTGTTAATGTTCAGTAATGGTACAAATATCTTAATATAACAAATACAAAAAGACATTAAAAGTAAATATGTAAAACTTAAAACGTTTATTTGCCAACGGTGTGTAGTATTCGAAATGTATGTATTTAAAAACATTCCTATTTTATCAGTAGCAACTTTAATTGAGGTGGCTAGGGCGTAGCACTCGGACGGGAACGGCCTAGATTCGAACCTAGGTCGGGATTACATTTCTTTAATACTAACCGAAACTCTTTAACGTGCATTGAGCCAAACGGATCTTTAGTTGCACCAACCAAATCTTAATTTGGGTCACCCATATAAGAACAACCAAAATAATTTGGTTTCAGCAACAAAATATTTCATTACTCTTAAACAAACGATTGATTAGTTTGTGACTAACAAACTGAGAGGACGTGGTGGGGTTGGCACGCCATGCGAGGGAGCTCGCTCAGTATCCTCGCCGCAGGATCCTATGCGGCTGGAAGGATGCATCCATCACGGCTTCCTTATCGCTTCTCTGCGAGTAGTCCGTAATTGGCCGCCTCTCGCCAATCGATGGCCTCGTTACTCCTCTTATCTACTCCGCACACGCCCCTCAACCCTCCCTCACCGAGCAACCCCCCAACAATCAACCCCCAATATCTCCCGATCAAGCTTTCAGTGGCTTCCTTGTCGAAAGCCTGTATCCGTATGAATAACTCACACAGACGGTTATTTGCAGCTAGGAACACCGGATTTTCGCGAGAAGGTTTCCTGTCCGGGTCTATTCCAAAACACTTCAACTCAGGTCCACTTTCGCTATCGGAAGGTTTTAACTGCTGGGCGTCTTAGGCGCCTGACCGCGAATCACGGACGTTCGGTGTCTGAGTATCTTGATTCCGATTGGCTCAGTCAAATACAACATGTCTGCTCACAAAACACGATCTCAAAAACCAACTGCAGGCGCGCATGTAGTATTTTCAATACGGCCTGCTTGGAATTATTCTCGCGAACATCGCGAGTCCTAATCTACAGCGGGGAAATGTCTAAAATCTAAACAGTTAACCGTATGAGGACTAAACTGTAGCGTGGTACGAGCATAGTNTCTACAGCGGGGAAATGTCTAAAATCTAAACAGTTAACCGTATGAGGACTAAACTGTAGCGTGGTACGAGCATAGTTCGTGAGCATGTTTCTCTGCCCTTAAGAAATAACTTCCTACGGTTATAAATTCATTACATAGTTGGTGATTATTAAGATACGATAAAAACACTGCAGCGAGGAAATTTGCTTCCTTAACAAAAATGCGAAGTTCTTATAATCACTTAATTGAACTGAATGGTTTATATATTTCGTTACGTGTAAAAGGACATTTGAGTGGGGTGAAATTAACTCGGTGCNTCTACAGCGGGGAAATGTCTAAAATCTAAACAGTTAACCGTATGAGGACTAAACTGTAGCGTGGTACGAGCATAGCTCGTGAGCATGTTTCTCTGCCCTTAAGAAATAACTTCCTACGGTTATAAATTCATTACATAGTTGGTGATTATTAAGATACGATAAAAACACTGCAGCAAGGAAATTTGCTTCCTTAACAAAAATGCGAAGTTCTTATAATCGCTTAATTGAACTGAATGGTTTATATATTTCGTTACGTGTAAAAGGACATTTGAGTGGGGTGAAATTAACTCGGTGCNCTTAATTGAACTGAATGGTTTATATATTTCGTTACGTGTAAAAGGACATTTGAGTGGGGTGAAATTAACTCGGTGCTCCACTAGTTGAGTGTCAGCCAATAAATGTGCACTCTAAGAAATTATTCGAAAATTTACCATACCAGTGTAAACGCTTAGTGAGAATGCAGGAATGGTAATGCTTTCCCCATTACATTCATTATAGCGTTTCTACGTTTGCTCAGGAGACAGTCAAATGCGTAGGAAAGTCGCCAACTTTGTATAGTAGCGACACTAAACACTCCCATATCTGCAGCTTGATGTGTGGTGTTATTTACATACAGTGTATAGGTTAAAAACTTCCATTACAGATTAGGAAGTTTACCAGACAATTTTTTACAGTGTAAGTTTTACAGTACAGCAAGCGCGGCCGGCGTATTATGGACCAATAGAATGGCGGTAAGGAGAAACATAGATACCAACAGAACTGGATTTCCTTCAGCAGAACACATGCGACTTGCTTGTGTCATGAATGCCAATAAATGTTGCAGAGCTCAAAGTGTTAAAACTGCTTCGAATCAGTGAGTTTGGCTGTAGATCTGTTGAAACTGCTCCATTCGAATGGGTAAGATTTATCATAATTTTATTTGCTGATATTCACTGATTAAACAGTGATTTACTCCAATCTCTGGTGAATTCCACTAGCCTGGCAGTGAAACCTCGGTACGTTCCACCGTTTCACCGGTGAATAACAGTTAATTAACTGAAGATTCAGTATAAAAACTCTTGTGGTTAAAATAACTGGTTCATNCGTTTCACCGGTGAATAACAGTTAATTAACTGAAGATTCAGTATAAAAACTCTTGTGGTTAAAATAACTGGTTCATATTTAGAGTATAGTATACAGCATTATATAACAGAATAGCTAAGTATACAGAAGTGAAGTGGTGCGTACTGCGTAGGTTCATTTGATGTAAAACCCCCCTCACACTGTCAAATTTATCAGTCGTACTCCTTCCATTACGTTTGGTCAAATAAAGATGGATAGCTGTGACGTCATCGAAACGTCATAAACGCCGTCATATTAAAAAAAAAATTGGATGGCTTCAGTTTTGATTAAACATTAGGAAATTGAACCGGTTATAAAATTGGAGTCCAGTCTGAAAGGTAATATTATTGCGAAAAACAAGTGGTTCTAAAAAGAGATAGGAAAATTTGGCGAATTAATTTCAAGACACGATAGACATCAAACACCTGTACACTGAAGTCGCCTTTGCAACTGGATCACAGTTTATTGGACACACCTCGGACTACTCTAGACCAATAGCAAACTTGCATAAAAGAAATTAGCGAATCCCGCGCCAACCACTGAAGAAACATCTGAGGTCCGATTACATAAACTATAGTGGTATCCATTCTACAGGTCATTGAACTCACAAAATTGGCCTATCCCTAGCTCTAAATAAAAATACTTAAAAAAAATTCGCATCGAGAATTTATGCTGGACTTGAAGATCAGATTATTGTATGTAGGGGTGCTGCGGCTTTGGCTAACGTTAAAAATTTTGCGTTTACGGAAAACAGTAGTTCGATTGTTTCATTTCAAAAGTACTCGGTTACGAAGCACCAACAGTGCATTTATTCACTATAACGTGGAGTAATTTGTATAAATTACTCAACACGCTGAAATACTGCAGCATCTTTAAAGTAATCCATCTAGAATTTAACGCGTCTTCCAAAACAAGGTTAAGCAGTTTGTACACGACGGAACGCACACGCAGCACTTGCGCAGGTTGGCACTGTCGCACTACGTCTCATGCGAGAATGTCTTGTGCAAGGCCGAGTTCGCACGATATCAGCAGATAGAGCATGTTTTATTTTCAAGAGAGTTTTGCACCAAGCGAGTGATTCTGTTGGTCGTTCTTCGTTGCACAGAGCAATTAGAGCAGAGAGGCGACGTTGCCAAGTATTGCGCCGAGCTCTTATTTCGAGCTACAAAATGTCAACAGGTCGCAGTTATATTGCCAACATAACGACATTACGTCAGTACGAGGAAAAGCTACGAATTCAGATAATGCTTATCCTGATGAGACCATTTAGGGAACCCATCTTCGTCTAGGTAAACGTTGACTAGGGAACGACTTTCAAGTTCTTTTCCTACTTTTTATCCGGTTTGGGAACTGATATACATTATTTCGGGGGTTGACTTACAATATTTTCTACAATTGGGCATTGAAGACCGGCGAATCCTAATTTTTTCTAAACACATCTGCATTTTAAACGTCCTTCTAACAAACCAAATGGAAAATCAACGATCTCTGGGTAAACTCAACAGCTGGNATTTTTTCTAAACACATCTGCATTTTAAACGTCCTTCTAACAAACCAAATGGAAAATCAACGATCTCTGGGTAAACTCAACAGCTGGCAAGTCACAAAGCATTACGTGGAACACGACAACACCTGTGCAACTATTGAGCGAAGTCACAACATGTCCTTGTGTAATTTGCTATATATTAAAGCGAAATCATACTTATAACCAATTCGTAGTTATAAACTGAGCAAAGGCATTTTTGCCGTTTGTAGGTTTATAATTTTTAAAAATAAATACATTTCCATAATATTTTTAGTGCATTGCAACACGGCCGCGACTTGAGTAAATAGTGGTTCGAAAGGGCCTATCTAGTGTCACCCCCTGCTTTGCTTGTCATGCGATCACCTGTTTACCAACCAAAGACATAGGAAAAGAGCAGAGAATTTAGCTGTGCGAAAATGAATAAGGTGAGGAAGATTCATTTGTGAAGAACTCTTGAAAATTTTGTTTCGGAAATGGATTGGAGTTTAGGTAGAGTTTTATTTTGTTGGACGAGCACAAGAAATATCCGGTTTAAATTGACAGCCACTACTTCAAAATAGCGAGTGTCCATGAGATTTAAGTACATATTAAAATTATGACTATTTCGAGGTGATCAACTTTTCTCATGCAAGGAGGCATCTTGTTGTATGTTTTATCTGCGGACTCGTTTCTCATGGGATTTTCGTAATATCCACACGAGACTTCTCATAGTAGGTATCGTACACCTTAAAAAAAAATTGATACATTTCCTAAACTAAATTGGAAGTTTGAACCCATTAAACGTATGAAAATGATACCACAAATNAAAAAAAAATTGATACATTTCCTAAACTAAATTGGAAGTTTGAACCCATTAAACGTATGAAAATGATACCACAAATCTGGCTACAAGTATGGAATGTTCAGCGTCGGTACTATACAAAGTTGGGAGACTTCCTCTACGCATTTGACTGTTTCCTGAGCAAATGTAGGAACGCCAGTATGAATGCATTGGAAACAAATTTACCATTCGCGCTTTCCCACTCTACGTACACACTCATATTGTAAATTTGGGAATAATTTCTTAGAGTGGTACGAAATCAATTTCTTAGCGGTGTAAAAACAGCTTTACAGCAGTAGTGGCAAAAAATTGATACATAATTGCACATAAAGTAACGGTTACTCCCCGTTAGTACGAGCAGTTCCACGTGAAATACTTGTCGTGCGAAAGAATAATACGCCGCACGGGAATGAGGCAAGTCACTTTACGTCCAACCACTGAGTACGTGTTTGGAAACAGCAGCGTGAGCTGCTGTTGTTACCAGTTTCGCGTGTTGGCGGGCGCCGAGAGCTTCTCTGCTCGCCCCCTCGCGAACGACGGGAGTTGGAAACGACAGCTCTGAACAGACCATCGGCAGCGAGCTGGTCCCGTGCTTGGAAGGAGATCTGGAGGTGGGTACTTGCCTGGAGGGCGGGCACTGCACGTACGAGAAGGGTCGGTAGCCGCTGCCCTGGAAAGCAAGCGTGCCGGCCCCCTTCAGTGTCAGTTTCGAAGGGTTGGTGCTCATTAACGAAGGATCGACGGTCTGGTCCGCCTAGCAAGAGGACTCGTTCACAAAGCGGGTTTGTAGAGGTGGATAGTCCTCGGCCCCATCAAGGTGGCACGTGTGGATTCAACTCCGTACTCTGCTGTTCTACAGGTGAGGTGGAACCACCCTCGGGTGGAGAACATCCACCCACTGCGATTGGAAAGGGCGTCACTCTTTCTATTGGCAGTATTCAACTACTGTCAATTAGAGCATTGACCGAGCTCAAATATATCATGGTTATGGACTATGTCCTGTCTGGAGCGGAGTGCACACATCTTACAGCCTGATGTGAAAACGTAGCATATTTTCTCTATATGCAAAGCCTGAATGTAATGGGAAGTCCTGATCTGCACTCCCCTAATAAACTGCTCAGAAAGTTGTCTCCTGTTAAACCGTATCGGATCAGGCATAGGAGGAGCAGCCTCGGTCACAAACCGCGGCACCCAGTGTGTCGAAAACATGTCCCGTGCTAAGAGCAGGCCGTTCAAAGTTCACCGTTGACCCGCACTCTTAACTCACTTCCGTTTAGTTACCCGGGGATGCGTTGCAAGACTACCGCTGTGCGAGTAATGCGAGCCGTGAAATGACTACACCGCGTTCATAAATAGAACTAGAATGTGCGTCTGGACGGTGTGTATATGAAGATAGTACAACTACAAACCTAAAAAACACGGGTGCGTGTACTTTTGTACGCGCGTTAGAAGTTATACTTCTTTGGCGTGATTATAATAAAATTTTATTGCATACGCAAATAATTTATGTAAGTAGGAAAACGATAAAATGCCAGAAGAAAAACATTAAATGCGATTAATAAAGGTTTGATTAAAGAACATAATTAAATACTTACAAAAATTAACCTAATACTTAAAAACACTTTCAAAAGTTTACTATACAATTTTTGTCGCTAACAAATTTTTCACAACACAATGCAAGTAAAATTAATAAATAATATATACTATGTATTCACAATGAATGACTAATATAAATAAAAAAAATTTCAATTTACTTATTAAATTAACTGATTTTCTGTCGGTTTTAAATATAACCACGTGCTATGTTGTGTACCTTGCGTTTGTATATAGCTAGACGATACGCGCATGCGCGTTGGGTCATACCCCTACCACGTTTACTGTCGACATTCGTTACACTGTGCTCCAGTAACTTCCGTTGGACACTAAACTTTTACCCTCAACGCGCCAAAAGAAGTATAACTNGTAACTTCCGTTGGACACTAAACTTTTACCCTCAACGCGCCAAAAGAAGTATAACTTCAAAAATTCATGTATTCATTTTGTAACTAGCTAGACTTGAAAACTTTGTACGTTCATGCTAATTTCCCCGTTGGTTCGCTCGTTATTTGACACCTCTAAGAGTACTCGCAACTAATAACAAACATGAATTGAAATGCTTGGCCAATCATCGCCTCCCACTGCGGCAGCAATCAACCAATTAACAGTTGATATCTTCGTGATCGCACACAAGACTGTGGAGTCTAGTCGACATGCCATTAAAATCGCGTATTTTTCAAGTCTCTACGTATAAATAACATTTCGAATTTCAACAAGTCGATAATTTTTTGTGTTCGTTGGAGATGTGGCGCATCGCGAAATGCATTACAAATACTTAAAAGTGTTAACAAGGAAAAATTAATTTAATTACTTTATTTTCACGGCAAATTAACACTTAAGACAATACGCCCTTACTCCAATTCGGGAAACATTAAAGAATAAAATTTTTTCTGCCACTGAAAACAAAATTCGCCTGGATATAATTTCACTGTTTCGTTAATGGTTGTCAGGACCTTAAAAATAACTTTGCAGCACAAACACTTGTTATCGTGAACAAAAATGAAATATTTTTATAACAACAGTAAAGAGCAANAAAAATAACTTTGCAGCACAAACACTTGTTATCGTGAACAAAAATGAAATATTTTTATAACAACAGTAAAGAGCAATGCAGGTTGTATGACTTGTTACGTATGAAAGGATATTCGATTGGGAGCCAATGAATGCGGCACTACATTAGCCGACAGCCAGTCAGTAGTAAACGTTATTCAGCGGAGTGAGAATGTCAAATGTGGTGAGAGCCAATAAGACAGTGGTAAGTGGGAAAGCAGAGCCCGACAGGAAGGGTGTTTCTATCATTTAGGATATAAGTGACGCAAATCTAGCATATCTTNAAGTGGGAAAGCAGAGCCCGACAGGAAGGGTGTTTCTATCATTTAGGATATAAGTGACGCAAATCTAGCATATCTTGAATGCCAATACATGTATATAGTGTGCAAAGTGTTAAAGATGCGTTAAGAGAATTTTTTTTTTAATTGTAGGAAAATAATTTTTTGCTCTGTCTGAAAAACGGGAACTGATAGAATTGTGCCAATTTAGCCNCGAATGCCAATACATGTATATAGTGTGCAAAGTGTTAAAGATGCGTTAAGAGAATATTTTTTTTTAATTGTAGGAAAATAATTTTTTGCTCTGTCTGAAAAACGGGAACTGATAGAATTGTGCGAATTTAGCCTTCATACGAATACGAATGACCAAATTTTTATACTAAATAAAATGTTATTTAAAGTAGGCATTTGTGCAGAAAATGTACGTAACTTCTAGTATTTGAAAAAAAAAAAANTAAGTGACGCAAATCTAGCATATCTTGAATGCCAATACATGTATATAGTGTGCAAAGTGTTAAAGATGCGTTAAGAGAATTTTTTTTTTAATTGTAGGAAAATAATTTTTTGCTCTGTCTGAAAAACGGGAACTGATAGAATTGTGCCAATTTAGCCTTCATACGAATACGAATGACCAAATTTTTATACTAAATAAAATGTTATTTAAAGTAGGCATTTGTGCAGAAAATGTACGTAACTTATAGTATTTGAAAAAAAAAAATGTAGGGAGAAAATAGATTAAAAAAAATTATCTTCATTAAGGTTTTTTTTTACTAAATGTTCTTTTATTGACAAGTATTTTTACGTGCCTAAGAAATAATCAAAACAGCTAATAGTTTCTGTCACATGTATTACAATACGTGTACAACTTCTTAAATGCTGAAATATATGAAAATAATGATAATAATAATGAGAGCGCACACAAGGCGACACGAACTCGTCAAATAAGAGTAGAGTGGAGATGTTTGCGCGGCTCTTAACAGCGAGGTCTTGAGACCCGATGAGGGTGAGGCGAGCTGAGTGTGGAGCAGCGCCGGAATGCAAGGGCGGGGGAAACGGGAAATCCCTGAGAAAACCAACCGACCAGTGGCATCGTCCGGCACGATCCCCGCTTTCGAAAATCCGGGATCTGCCCTCCGGGATCGAACCCGGTTCACCCGGTTGGGAGGCGAGTGCTCTAGCTCCTGATATACCGCGGCCCCCACTAAGTGAGAGGTTTNGATATACCGCGGCCCCCACTAAGTGAGAGGTTTTCCCGAGTAGGAGCCTGTCGGGGCATGAGGGAGGATACGGAATTGAACACTACGATGATCATTCATTCATTAATTCATGCGAGGGTGGCGAGAGCGAAGTAAATCCGAGGAAATACTTNTTGAACACTACGATGATCATTCATTCATTAATTCATGCGAGGGTGGCGAGAGCGAAGTAAATCCGAGGAAATACTCCTGTCACTGGCAACATCCGCTGCGTTTCTAACACTCTGTAATCCAAGCATTACCCCGCCGTGTCGGTATGTGAGTGCTCTATGCTGCACAACACCGAGATANGTGAGTGCTCTATGCTGCACAACACCGAGATACAGTGAATGCCGTGCCTGAATGCATAGTCTATTCAAGGTTTGTTCACACTTTTTGAATCAAACCTTTGAACTATTACACCACGTATGACGTTTTTAGTCAGTTCCTATTTACCTTATGAATGAGAAGATTTTTGTACTTCTGTAAGTATAAAACTATCTTAGCTTTGGTTAAATTACAATTTTATTTACATATTATTAACAAATTATTTCGCAGCCAGGTCTGACTTCAAGATAGGGCTATGCCAATGCGACTTTTTCTCACGAAACGAGAACAAAAAATATGTTGTGAAATTTTGTAAAACGGAAACGAAAATGAAAAGTTTAACGAATTCCTTAACATATTAGAAAGCTATTGATTATAACAAATTTGTTGCAAAACCAAACAAAAAATTACGGATATGCAGTTTACACAACAGAGGTTCTTGCCTATATTTAAATTTCCGTTGTTTGTTATTTCATTATAAAATGTCGATGAGAATTCGTCATACATCCAAATATTCATAGAAATAGAGTATTTTCGTTTCGTTAAAACTTCCTGCAACTAAATTTCTTACTGAAACGAAAATGGAAGTAGCCATTTTTTTCGTTTNATTTTCGTTTCGTTAAAACTTCCTGCAACTAAATTTCTTACTGAAACGAAAATGGAAGTAGCCATTTTTTTCGTTTTCGTTTCGGATTACCGGATATTCGCGCGCACCTACTTCAATAACGTGCTTGGGCCTTCCTTTCCTGGATAACTGAAAATCTTTGGACCCACCCTGAATGACACTTTATTCAATAATGAACAGGAATAAATGTTGTAACCCTATCACGTGCAACAATGGAGTTAAGAGGGGGAGGAGCTGGCATGACCNATAATGAACAGGAATAAATGTTGTAACCCTATCACGTGCAACAATGGAGTTAAGAGGGGGAGGAGCTGGCATGACGTCACAAACTTGAAGCTCAGCCGTCTGCTAGTAGCCATATTGCGGTTGGCAAGCAACATGTGGTGGAGAGTAATTATTGTAGGTGGCAAAGTTGTGGTAACTACCCAATTAGAGTGATTTCAGAAATAAAAATTTTAAGTGGGATGTAAAATTTCAGTGTTTGATACTGACAGTGGCCGTTAGTTGTTCTACCTGTGGTTCNAGTGATTTCAGAAATAAAAATTTTAAGTGGGATGTAAAATTTCAGTGTTTGATACTGACAGTGGCCGTTAGTTGTTCTACCTGTGGTTCTACAAATAAGTTTGAACACCGAAATACAGGTGTGACTTTTCACTGAATATATTTGTAGCTAGCTACAGTGTATTCATAGTGTACATACACATACACACACACACTCTCTCTCTCTCTCTATATATAGCCTATATAAAGGAACAGTGATATTTCGCGAAAAGATTTCGAGACAAGATACAGTCCAAAGATTTTTAGGGTCGACCAGCTTCTTTGAATGTCTAAAAAATGTTCTGGCCCGTGTTAACCGTTTGCGCACGAATCACGAAGGTTCACTGTCGGAGTTACTAAATCCTGAGTGACTTGGTCAAAGACGGACACGGCGCCAGCAGCCAATGGAGATGTAACAACAGCTGAGGTGTGTATATAGTATTGAAGTCTACTGTGTGCTCCGATTTTTACGCGAAAAGTCACTGGCCCTACCAATATATATATGTATATATATATGCTGTTTTCTTTACAGGTTCCGTAAAGAAGAAGTAAAACTGGAATCTCGGATTGCAGCACTACGGCGGGACAGTCAGCAACCTACTGTACACAGTGGAACACTTACTGACGTCTTAAGAGAAGACGATGGTGACAGAACTTCTCCGAGTTGGATCACAGCAAGAGATGGAACACTGCGTCCAGCGCTTCCATCGTATCTGCTCAAGGTGAGCACTAAATACCACAGGCATACGTAACCCGTCACGCAGTCATTTGGGGGTAACCGTGCATCAATATGAGTATCATTGAACCACGCCCGGCAATTTTATGCAATTTACTGTGTTATTTATTAATAAAGCTGTTAATAAGGAAATTAAATATCAACGTAAACGTTTTAAATGTTGTTACAAAGTTTCCTGAAGTGGCACAACGTACCCCAGATGATTGTATTGTAAATAACCTAGGGTTAAGACANCAGATGATTGTATTGTAAATAACCTAGGGTTAAGACAGCGTCACAATTCAAGTAAGGTGGTCGCAAAAGTTTATTTAAGGTCTACCTAATACATTTACGCGCAGGCATTTTTTTAACTTTTATTTTTGATTCCCCACATTTATCCAGTTTGCAAGAGCACGCCACACACCGATACAGCACGCAACTCCTTGCTACATTTGCAAAAAAAAAATGTATATTTTATGGACATTTTCGTAATATTTTACAGCCAGGAGACTTCCCTCAAAAATTCTTGTGCNTAATAAGGAAATTAAATATCAACGTAAACGTTTTAAATGTTGTTACAAAGTTTCCTGAAGTGGCACAACGTACCCGAGATGATTGTATTGTAAATAACCTAGGGTTAAGACAGCGTCACAATTCAAGTAAGGTGGTCGCAAAAGTTTATTTAAGGTCTACCTAATACATTTACGCGCAGGCATTTTTTTAACTTTTATTTTTGATTCCCCACATTTATTCAGTTTGCAAGAGCACGCCACACACCGATACAGCACGCAACTCCTTGCTACATTTGCAAAAAAAAAAATGTATATTTTATGGACATTTTCGTAATATTTTACAGCCAGGAGACTTCCCTCAAAAATTCTTGTGCNAAAAAAAAAATGTATATTTTATGGACATTTTCGTAATATTTTACAGCCAGGAGACTTCCCTCAAAAATTCTTGTGCCATGTGTTGTGTTGTCAGTAATTGTTCTGTTCTATACGTAAACACTATTTTTAAGTTTATATTTACCTACTTAAAAAAGTACTCCAGTAAATTGTTAAAGGGTTTTCGGAAAAACAGGAGAAAATCTTGGAACATAGTATGTACAAACATTACTAACAATGCTGAATGTGAATTTCAATGGGGGCACCACAATTTTTAAGTCCATGCTATGAAATGCGATAGTGGGGAGCACGATGAAGATCAGGGAAATTGTAGGGTAAAACTGGGGTAAAATTGAGTTGCACAACTGTGTCGAATGCAAATGGACCTAACTTAACCTAACTTCACGATAGGATGGATGTGCCTGTGCACTGCCGTACACAGGATAAAGTACAGTGAGGACCAACAGGAATAAACAACGGTAATTTCGTCGAAATAAGACGTCATCCTGAGAGTCCTTATTGCCCTTATCCCAACGCATGGTAGCGTCGTCTGCTCACTCACCCCCTGCGATTCTCTTATTGTGAAATTAGGTTTGGTTTGAGTAGGTATTTTGCGTTTGACATTGCTATGTGCAGGTGNCCCTGCGATTCTCTTATTGTGAAATTAGGTTTGGTTTGAGTAGGTATTTTGCGTTTGACATTGCTATGTGCAGGTGGTACGCAATATTTTCAATTTAACTAATGGGCATTATGTCACTAAATACAATTTAAACGTTAAATACGACAATGTACAGCCCATTAAACTGCTTAACAGGACATCAATGACGTTGACGCCTACGGCGTCTCTAGATTTACTCGTCCGTACTCAAGCTATAGTGGAGCTCACAGGCGGGTACGTCNCCCTGCGATTCTCCTATTGTGAAATTAGGTTTGGTTTGAGTAGGTATTTTGCGTTTGACATTGCTATGTGCAGGTAGTACGCAATATTTTCAATTTAACTAATGTGCATTATGTCACTAAATACAATTTAAACGTTAAATACGACAATGTACAGCCCATTAAACTGCTTAACAGGACATCAATGACGTCATTCGTCCTTAATGGTGGCGGATAGTGTTATTGATTGAATATATGTAGGATACATTCACCTTCTATTGAAANACGTCATTCGTCCTTAATGGTGGCGGATAGTGTTATTGATTGAATATATGTAGGATACATTCACCTTCTATTGAAACAATTCTAAACTTCAGAAATGCTCGTATTCTAACATAATAATTAGAACACTTTAGTTAACACAAACGGCAATACACAAACACACATGCTCAACGAACTGTAAATTGTATTGAAATGGTTTTAAACCAATTGGCAATTTCCGCTTATAATTTAACGTCTTTCAATTGGCTGTACTTAATGTNTGTATTGAAATGGTTTTAAACCAATTGGCAATTTCCGCTTATAATTTAACGTCTTTCAATTGGCTGTACTTAATGTAGCTAAGTCATGATGAATATACCATGGCGATACATGTCAACAAAGGTTCTGAATGCTTTTTACAATTTTTTTTGTACTGTTTTCATGGGAAGTATTACAAAGCACACCATAATTTAAACAACNTTCTGAATGCTTTTTACAATTTTTTTTGTACTGTTTTCATGGGAAGTATTACAAAGCACACCATAATTTAAACAACGTGCTTGCGAAAGCCATATATGTAGTTTTCATAACTCGCAGATGTGTTTCCTTCACAAAAGCAGATTTTCCTAATAATAACCGCAACATCTTATAGAAATATTATTGCTGAGTTCAGGTCTTCAAAAGATATTGTTGCACACTTAGCAAATTTGTTTTTAAGGGATTTCTCTTTTTATACGTATAAAGAGGTAGTCAAATATACAATTATAAATTAACGAGGTTACATTATCATCTTATAACTTCAAATTATTGTTAAAACGTTGTTCCGTATTTGTAATGTTTGCTTGACCTTTGTAAGTGGCCTTATCGTATGCATAGAAATGTTGATAATAGTGGCATGAGTATGTACCATAGATGTTACCAAATGAATGCCTTGACTTAAGCAATAAGGGGAAGTTTCACATTGCAGCGTTGTGGTTGGCTACTGCCAAAGAGGATTCCACAGGCAGTTATGCTTTGTTCAGTTTCCCTTGTAAGGACGTGAGTGCAGAAGCTTGGTGGGTAATTCTGTTGGTTANACAGGCAGTTATGCTTTGTTCAGTTTCCCTTGTAAGGACGTGAGTGCAGAAGCTTGGTGGGTAATTCTGTTGGTTGGTATATATAAATAAAGAAAGAAAATTAAAATAATATTCAGCCTTGCCTTATGTGCAAAATCAATTGCATTCACTGTAAATATTCTGATAGATAACTTGGCTTGATAACCCTGAAATCACGAAATAATTTTGAACTCAAAACATTTTGTAAAGAAGTATTAAACTACAGAGTTTTTATTCGTACACATTTGTCTCGTGTTTAGGTGTAGGGAAGTGTAATTTAATAAGTGTTAAAAGTAGAACATTCTATACTACTTACTACAGCTTATGTATGTCTTACAGTTTGATGATGGGAATCAATACTGTAAAGCACAAATCAATTTTGTTTACAGTTATGTACATTGTATATGTTGAGCTGTTCTGTTTTATAAAAATATTTATTATAGCTCTTTGATATGTGGGAAGTTCTTGCTTTTATTCTCGAAGGCATTGAAGGCATAATATGTAATTTACTTACTCTTATGTCAGTCACTTTAATTCTCATTGATGTTTCATGTTGTTACAGAATTTGAACGGTACATAAGTTTGAAGAACTTTCAGTACCAGGGTGAATACACCTGAAATACAACTGAAGTTGCTTGTTGCTGGTAGAAAACTTCTTACACCAAGGAGCTATTATTTGTTTTTATTATGNACAGGCAGTTATGCTTTGTTCAGTTTCCCTTGTAAGGACGTGAGTGCAGAAGCTTGGTGGGTAATTCTGTTGGTTAGTATATAAATAAAGAAAGAAAATTAAAATAATATTCAGCCTTGCCTTATGTGCAAAATCAATTGCATTCACTGTAAATATTCTGATAGATAACTTGGCTTGATAACCTTGAAAACACGAAATAATTTTGAACTCAAAACATTTTGTAAAGAAGTATTAAACTACAGAGTTTTTATTCGTACACATTTGTCTCGTGTTTAGGTGTAGGGAAGTGTAATTTAATAAGTGTTAAAAGTAGAACATTCTATACTACTTACTACAGCTTATGTATGTCTTACAGTTTGATGATGGGAATCAATACTGTAAAGCACAAATCAATTTTGTTTACAGTTATGTACATTGTATATGTTGAGCTGTTCTGTTTTATAAAAATATTTATTATAGCTTTTTGATATGTGGGAAGTTCTTGCTTTTATTCTCGAAGGCATTGAAGGCATAATATGTAATTTACTTACTCTTATGTCAGTCACTTTAATTCTCATTGATGTTTCATGTTGTTACAGAATTTGAACGGTACATAAGTTTGAAGAACTTTCAGTACCAGGGTGAATACAACTGAAATACAACTGAAGTTGCTTGTTGCTGGTAGAAAACTTCTTACACCAAGGAGCTATTATTTGTTTTTATTATGTAATCCAGAATCAGCTAGCTATGATATTTCACGTATAGCATTTGTTAATGTTTTCATCAATGAATAAAAGTAATTTTTTCAACGAATAGTTGCATACTTTTATTTGCAGTAAGCACATTGTCTGGCCTCTCCACTGCATGTATAGTTTCCTGTGTCCTCAAACAACAGAGTAATGTCTAATGTTGACTGACATACCTTTGGCCAACAGTAGCTGAAGTAAGCTACACTAATATTGTCGTGCTATAATGTCTGTTCGAATGTCTGCAAGGACATGATATTGGAGGCTTTGTTAGTAAACACATTTGTCATATTCCATTAACATTCTATTCGCAAATATGTTCTGTTGAATGAAAACAGAGCACTTAATTGCCTTGTTTAAAGTAACATTTCAGTCAATTATGGAAGACTTAACATGGGATTATTTTGTGTATTCAAAATAAAATTGTTTACTTGTACTGAAATGTAAACAAGTCTGTTGGAAGTGTGAAATTGTTATAAACTGATATTTTGGCAATACCTTAAGCAAAAGAATGAATTATACATTAGTGTTTACAAATTTTACCTGTTTTAAATTTGTTTCCCAATTCAAAATTTTATCTTATCTCTCAAGTGCTCAACTATAATTGTATGGCCACTTGTTTTATTTTGCATGCAAATTTCACGGCACCTTTGTTAACTTTAACTCCAAATTCTACAATCCAGTCACCTTGCTGACTGAACTAGGCCTATAGCACGAATAGTACTCAAGGGAAGAGAAAATTATGCAACAGTGGTTGCACAGTTATACATAAAATAATTAGAGTCTTTAGAGTGATTTAGCACCCCATTATTATGACGTATACGTACAACTTATATTAGCACAGCAGCTCTGAAATCAAAATCATAGTCGGGTGATAATCATAATTTGAAGGGGGGAGGGAGACACCTCCTGATCAAGATCGTATGGTTCCAGTGAATAGAATTGAGAAATTTAAAACATAGATATCAAATTGCAAAGTTTGTCAGTATGTATAGTATTCTCTCATGCAAGATCACTCCGTAAATAATAATTATACAAGTTCCATTAAAACAGCGAGTAATACTTTACTTAAGCCTATATGTATTAGCGTATAGTTCAAAACTATAAACTTGCAACATTATTTACACCTCTGGGTCAAGATGCACTACATTTTGTTTGATTTTAATATTTTCTGTAAAAATTCATTTTTTTTCTTAACAGCTGCCCTTTTTTCTTAACAGTAGCTGTGATAGAGCAATACTTAGCAAGTTCAACCAATGACCTTCTTGAGCTCTTTGCTTTCTAAGTTGCTCCCTTTTGCTGTAGTCTACGTTAATATAAGTGACATTTTTTTAAAACAATTCTCAACCGCTTTGCTTTTCAATTTTTTATATGAGTGAACCTGGAACCCAGTTATTTACCTATTAATGTGGACCAGCTATGGTTGCAGTTATCCCTCGTTATATTGATGATTCGTATGCTGTCCCTCTGCAATTCACTACAAATTAGTAACATTGTTTTGGTAAAAAACTCAGTTTGGCCAGTGTTTTGAAAATACATTTTTTTAGTGCCAGCCTAATCATTTTAATACATTTTAATTGCTTATGTAGAACCCTTGTAATTATATAAACATTTCAGGTTCATATTAAAAACATGCTACTACACAAATATCATATGTACGTTTGACAAGAAGTTGGGTTCGTGGAGCATGTGGAACTGTATAACGGAGTAATTATTAACGGAAAACATCCGTAGTACCAGGCAGTTTTCTGGAAATAGGCCTTCACGGTGAACGGAGTGCTTTCGAAAGCCCTGCTGAGGATCCACTTGTATGCACGTTGCGTATTTCTCCACCATGAGTAAAATTAACATTGTTATGGACTTAACCACTTTATTCATGCATAAGTCAAGCAAAACTGTAAAATGGTTACAAAAACAATATTTCACAAATTTGCCAATTTTTACACTTATGTACAGGAAAAAAAACAAAAAGCAAAAGAAATAATTACAGTATTCACAAATGTTTACCTAACACTCTTAATTCAACATTATGACTTGCAATTTTCCCTCCGTCGCTGCTAACTTTAACGGATGCATGCCAGTCAGTGTGCAGGTTAGAATATATGCTGTTGAGGAGCAGTGCCATTTTTCAAAGGTTGATTTCAAAAGTGCTCAGATAACTATGACCATCAAATAAGCAAAGTTCATTGTCCATTTCAAATTTTACTTTTTACAAATCCACACAGTACCGGTGTTTGAACAATTTTAATAACTGCAGTAATAGATCGTCTCCTCATTGACAGCAAAGTCCTTTCAGCAGACGATGGTCTGAACACCATACGGCTTTGGTGTGTTGTGTGCTCGATGAATGGAACACAGCTCCAAAATACTGCTACATGTTTTTTTATGTTAATCCAGTCAGTGCAAAAAGTAACATGCAGGATATTAACACACAGTTTTTTTGGCAGACAATGATTCACTTACGGAACTTATTGTCTGACCTGCTAACGTCAACCTGCAGGCAACCAAATCGTATGACAAAAAATTCTTCTGGGATCATGTTACCTACAAAGGTAGATGCAATATGACATTTGTTCAGTTCTGTAAGCAAATAGGTGTGCACCGAGAAATATCAAAGTGTGTGTTTATATACTGCGTGTTAGATTGTGCATTGACTCAACAGCGAAAAAAGAACCCAGTATTCATATCGCACCAGCAGATACAACGTGTTGTTTACATAATTCGCCACGTCAATTTTGCCCTAGAATAACAAATTGCTGTGAACAAATTTGAAATGAAAGATGCAAATTAGTGCAGCCATTTCTATATCTTTTAACATAAGTATAGATGCAGATGTCGAGGAAAGTGCACCAGAGTGCGTGCATTCGTGGAACTTCTCGAATTCGACTGCATAAATGGTTATTATAAATTATAATTTGCAGANTGTTTACATAATTCGCCACGTCAATTTTGCCCTAGAATAACAAATTGCTGTGAACAAATTTGAAATGAAAGATGCCAATTAGTGCAGCCATTTCTATATCTTTTAACATAAGTATAGATGCAGATGTCGAGGAAAGCGCACCAGAGTGCGTGCATTCGTGGAACTTCTCGAATTCGACTGCATAAATGGTTATTATAAATTATAATTTGCAGANGCACCAGAGTGCGTGCATTCGTGGAACTTCTCGAATTCGACTGCATAAATGGTTATTATAAATTATAATTTGCAGAAGTGTGAATGTGTCGTGATTTAATAATAGTTACATTAGAGCGTGGAGCGTGTCCGAATTTTGAGTTAAGACCTATTTGTGGCCTCCTGTTATTGAATACTTAGTACATCACTGGGTGTAATTGAATTGCCCATGGGCAGTATTTTGCACTGAAACGGTCCTTTAATATACATACAAGTAGTAAGTAATAAGGTGCTGTGTAATGTTCATAAGCACTTTATGCCAGTCACATGGTTAGAGTATAGCTGTTTGGCACCATTATTATTATTACCGTTATTATTATGGCGACAATCACATTACGAAATGTCCAATACCAGTAATACTTGAGCAGGAGTGCCACAGGGATCAATACTGGGGCCAAATTTATTATTAATATTTATTAGTGATTCTCCAGAATACATAAACACATTCTGCGGATGACACCATCTTACTGGTCACTAGCTCAACGAATGCTGTTCTTAGAGAAAGTGTAAAACAAGCAGTGATGGAGCTGACCAGATGGTCCCAGTGCGATAAATTAATATTAAATGTAGACAATTCTGTGTTTATGAGATTCATGCAAAGAAATAAACACACAATGCAGGGCAAAATATACTCGACAATAGATAAAGACAAGTTACAAACTGTAAATAGTACTACATTTATAGGGCTCATTGTAGACGTTAACTAAACATGGAAAGAGCATGTCGAAAGTGTTTGTAAAAAATTGAGTTTAGTGTATTTTGCAGTATNGTAGACGTTAACTAAACATGGAAAGAGCATGTCGAAAGTGTTTGTAAAAAATTGAGTTTAGTGTATTTTGCAGTATATATCTTGCACGAAAGCTCTGTACTCATTATACCATACTTACATACTATTATTAAAATATTCAGTCTATAATGAATTATGGAATAATTTTTTGGGGCAAATTGTGAAACTGGGAAAAAGTTGATAGATTACAGGAAATATAGTCAGAATAATAAGAAATAAGTGAAAAAAAGGGCTACTCTACGCCAGTATTTATAAATAACAAAATACTTACCCTCCCATTAAAGTATTTGTATCCTAGTATACTATNGTAGACGTTAACTAAACATGGAAAGAGCATGTCGAAAGTGTTTGTAAAAAATTGAGTTTAGTGTATTTTGCAGTACATATCTTGCACGAAAGCTCTGTACTCATTATACCATACTTACATACTATTATTAAAATATTCAGTCTATAATGAATTATGGAATAATTTTTTGGGGCAAATTGTGAAACTGGGAAAAAGTTGATAGATTACAGGAAATATAGTCAGAATAATAAGAAATAAGTGAAAAAAAAGGCTACTCTACGCCAGTATTTATAAATAACAAAATACTTACCCTCCCATTAAAGTATTTGTATCCTAGTATACTATNGGCTACTCTACGCCAGTATTTATAAATAACAAAATACTTACCCTCCCATTAAAGTATTTGTATCCTAGTATACTATTTTACTTGGATAATATTAGAAAAGTTAAAAATAGTGACATACACAATTACTTCGTTATACAAGCTAATAATTTCAACCTATTATCCAATGGAACTTAAAAATTTATATAAAATCCATACTACGCTGGGCCAAAACTGATAAATAACATTCCCAGTCAATTGAAGTCAATAATAACTTACAAAAATTAATAAGGGCTGTCAAATCATACGATTTAAATAAGGCCTCCTATTCCGTAGAAGAATACTTTAATAAAGAAGAATTGATATAATGAAGAACAGTACTGATATTAACAGGAGACTTAATGTAATAACTTGTATTTTAGTCTAATGTAGACATTATATACTTGTACTATAATATTTATTTGTATAGGAATTGTGATAACTTGTACTTCAATACAATGCAGACTTATCGTATTTCTAGATCTGTTCGAATTAAGATGTAGGCCCTACATAAATGATACTATTTTCTATTATACNGCAGACTTATCGTATTTCTAGATCTGTTCGAATTAAGATGTAGGCCCTACATAAATGATACTATTTTCTATTATATTATTTTTATATTTATGTAATGGAATGTCACAGAGTGTAAATATCAGTATTGCATAACAACTATAATAATTTTGATAAATCCTCTCCAATGTGTATTGGATGTATATAGGAGGCTNAATATCAGTATTGCATAACAACTATAATAATTTTGATAAATCCTCTCCAATGTGTATTGGATGTATATAGGAGGCTTATACATAAATAAAATAAACAAATGATAATTGCTTTCTACCAATGCAACAACTGCTTAACATTTTCAACATGCGTTCCGTTTTTGTCGCATGGTGAGTTATTAAGCAATTTTCTTGCAGGTGTTGATGATGATTAGATAATTGCTTTTATTTTATTTTATTTGATGTTTGAAACTGTTGGGGTTTTGTACTGACCAACAATTAACTCCAGAAAACTTAATTTGAGCAAATCTGTGCCACTTTGCTTTGTGGATCGTAAGTGATACCAGTGTTGAGGGAATACTGATTTACCTGCTTCACACATTTTTGTTACCTACTTTGTATGCAACTGGTAAACCTGTAGACGCAGGTAGATTGCTGTGTCCTCTGTGCCAACTTATCGCTTGTGCCCAGGGAATTACGGTGGTGCAGATTTTGTGTGAATTTACAATTATTGAGGNCCTCTGTGCCAACTTATCGCTTGTGCCCAGGGAATTACGGTGGTGCAGATTTTGTGTGAATTTACAATTATTGAGACATTTATGGATGTATTTGACATTCTTTGTACCTTTCTGAATCTCTTGCCACAGAAGTCTTTTCATATCTTACAACTTTTACCCCACATATTTTCTGTTCTTAATAGCCATCCCAATTATAAAAATTACAAGTATATACTGTAAATATAACAATGTGTATATGCAGTTATGATTCCCCATGATTATTATAAGTGATATANCCTCTGTGCCAACTTATCGCTTGTGCCCAGGGAATTACGGTGGTGCAGATTTTGTGTGAATTTACAATTATTGAGGCATTTATGGATGTATTTGACATTCTTTGTACCTTTCTGCATCTCTTGCCACAGAAGTCTTTTCATATCTTACAACTTTTACCCCACATATTTTCTGTTCTTAATAGCCATCCCAATTATAACAATTACAAGTATATACTGTAAATATAACAATGTGTATATGCAGTTATGATTCCCCATGATTATTATAAGTGATATANAATTACAAGTATATACTGTAAATATAACAATGTGTATATGCAGTTATGATTCCCCATGATTATTATAAGTGATATATACTGGTATTTATATATATATATACATACACACACACAAAATTATGCATTTCGATACATTCTTAAATAATTTGATAATTGTGAAATTCAGCAGGCTTCCTGAAGATAAAATGGCCTTTGTGTTTTGATGTACAGATGTATGTTTAGGTCAAGCATGCTTCATATTAGAAATTACACGTAGCAGCATCCTTTTAAAAGGATACATGTCTATCAAATATATTAATTTCAGTTTCTATGTGAAATCTACTTTAGTTTCATTGTCTTTCCCATTACGGAGTTGACTAGGATGATTGATTAAACATCAAAATGCTCTTTTGTGAAATAACTGTATTTTGGTTATCAACGAAAAGTGGATGACTAGGACTGCTGGACAATTAACTAATAATGTTCGTATACATGCTGAGCTCTACATTTACTCCTGGAAACTATCCGTATTGTACAATAACACTGTAACAAACACCCGAGGTCTGACATCATGTCAGCTTGTTAATCCACGAGACAAGTGANCGTATTGTACAATAACACTGTAACAAACACCCGAGGTCTGACATCATGTCAGCTTGTTAATCCACGAGACAAGTGGCAGGCATGTCACTTCGTATGCCACCATTTCTAGTCCGCTATACACATAAGCCATTTCACCTACATGCCTCATAAATTACAATTTTGCGTAAACTTTGAAAAACTGTTACGGACACGATATTCGGGCTATGTTTTGATGTCATCTTAAACGCCCGGTAGTTTCTTCTTTAATTATCGCACAAAAACTTGTATGACAGGTAGAACTGAAAAAAAGTATGTTGTCTGAGGGTGTTTCTGGTGCAAGTTTTCACATAAGATTGATGTGCAATGCATATTGGAAGTANCGTATTGTACAATAACACTGTAACAAACACCCGAGGTCTGACATCATGTCAGCTTGTTAATCCACGAGACAAGTGACAGGCATGTCACTTCGTATGCCACCATTTCTAGTCGTCTATACACATAAGCCATTTCACCTACATGCCTCATAAATTAAAATTTTGCGTAAACTTTGAAAAACTGTTACGGACAAGATATTCGGGCTATGTTTTGATGTCATCTTAAACGCCCGGTAGTTTCTTCTTTAATTATCGCACAAAAACTTGTATGACAGGTAGAACTGAAAAAAAGTATGTTGTCTGAGGGTGTTTCTGGTGCAAGTTTTCACATAAGATTGATGTGCAATGCATATTGGAAGTAAGCATTAGAAGCGGTGCTGTCACAACCCTCATTCTCCCAGCCAGTTTAAACCAGTATAGGGCCTCCCAGACTACATATGTTGCCCGTTAATGCGTGCCAAGGTCAAGCCGAGGTGGGGTAGCACTTTCCGCCCATGGGCCTCTCCCCCACCCCCTAGAAAACAACATGAAACTCTTACACGCCTAAGAAATGACGAGATATTCTGGCGATTTTCGCCCACAAGAGAAATTAAAACACATGCTGAAGGGTGATATGCACAGAGAATAAGCTGACAGCATATGGCAGGGGCCACTGGCCCCCACCACCCCCTGCCCCCACTGCCAACAAGAGGCAAATTCATGGATTAAGTGTTCATTGTTCAAAGCCTTCCTCCCTCCCCTTACCCCAACAAGGGAGGCACATGCAGGAATCTAGGGAGGGCGCCCAGATAGTTGAAAAGCCGTTTTTAGAGACGAGGAGGGGATCAGTCAGTAAGGTCAGTCATATCGGGGCAGTTGGAAGCTGCGATACTCCGCGCCGGGAGAATCAGTTACGTCAGAGCAGGCAACCAGTAAGTTAGAAGCGCACACCGAGAGAAAAAGTCCGTGCAACAGTTAACCGAGGCCGGGGAGATCGGACCCCGGCCGAGTGAGTCAGTCGCATCAGTCATTCAGTCAGTTGCATCGGCAGTTACATGAGAACAATTAACCTGGTCAGTTAAAATCGCGAGCCAAGAGAGAGAAAGTCACTGCATCAGTGCGACAGTCGGGTGAGTGATATCGCACACCGAGGCCGGGGTTCGGGCCCCAGCAGAGTCAAACAGAGACAGTGTTAAGGGCTCAACCATATCGGGACAGACAACCAGTAATTTCCCGCGCTGTGGGGTGCCGAGTGAGTCAGTCGCATTAGTTAGCCGAATCAGTTACAATTACGCACCGAGAAGGCGGAGTCGAGTGGTGAGTTTCAATGAGGAGCGCCACGTCGAGCGAGTGGGAGTAGTCCAGTGCAACCCCGCGCCGAGTGGTGGGGNCTTCACGCAAAAGTGCCGGGAATATGTGTATGAATTCCTGTAAAATAAACATGTTAAAACCAAGATGTGATGAAGTCATTGTATAATATACCCTCAACCTTCGAGGCACCTTAAAGTCTGTACCATTTAACATTAACTGAGATCGTATGACCCACAGGTGGGGAATAGCATCAAGATACACACTTAATTTTCTCCAAAACAGTTTAAAGACATATTTTGTTAAAGTGCCACATTCCAGTATACACAAGGATAAGGAGCATTTGTATTGCCCACCGCAATATGGCGACTAAGCCACGCCCATTAGCTTTAAAACTTACTACAGCAAAGATCANAGCATTTGTATTGCCCACCGCAATATGGCGACTAAGCCACGCCCATTAGCTTTAAAACTTACTACAGCAAAGATCAGCCTCACCACCTTCTATCCTTTTTAGCTCCATGCGTGCAACCAAGTGGAACAACAAAGGAGCATCTTTTCAAGGCAGCATCAATGAATAAGAAGTTGTTGCCAGAGAATATCAAGAAATGAGAAATCTATGCTGATGCTAAAAGAATGAGCGAAATTATAGTACTTCTATCGTGTATTCACGGCTTCTTCACACTTTTTGAATCAAACCTTAACCCCATATATGATTTGTTTTGTTGTTTACTAAATATGCCATGTATAACGAGCGGTTTATAGTTGCGGTAATACAAAAGTGCCTTATTTTTTGTTCAATCAAACTTTTACTTAAATTATATATATAAACAATTATTATATGTATGAATTTAATTGTAATGGTGAGTTCATGTTATTATGCTCGTATGATTGGACTGTGTCTATTGCCGACCATGAGACTAAATAAAAATCGTACACACACAGAACTCAGTACGACAAAAAACGAAAAAAACCATTTACAACCCGACAGACAGGTAATTAGGAACAGCTGTTCCCTTGTCAATAGAAAACACACACACACACACACACACACACACACATATATATATATATATATATATATATATATATATATATATATCNGCCGGGATGTGGTAGGGAGGTAATCAGTCAGTTACAACCCTACACTGCAATCGGGAGTTGAGTGGTGAGCTTCAACGAGGAGTGCCACATTGAGAGGAAGCCAGCTGAATGCAATACGCCAACAACATCCAGTCCGAGGGCCTGTAACAGGGCCACCCAACTCACCAGATCTCAACTACTTCCGGAACAATTACCCCGCAACAAGTACAGTTAAGTAACAATGTCGTCACTCAGGGATGTGTCCTGTCACCTAAGGCCCCCACAGCGTCGGAAACATTAGCCAGAACACTGTAATCAGCCCTTCAGACCAAGAACTCGCAGAGTCGATACCGTATGAGTTAATTATCGGTAAAAGGTTCCGAGAAAGTATGTGTACTTCACGCAAAAGTGCCGGGAATATGTGTATGAATTCCTGTAAAATAAACATGTTAAAACCAAGATGTGATGAAGTTNTTCACGCAAAAGTGCCGGGAATATGTGTATGAATTCCTGTAAAATAAACATGTTAAAACCAAGATGTGATGAAGTTATTGTATAATATACCCTCAACCTTCGAGGCACCTTAAAGTCTGTACCATTTAACATTAACTGAGATCGTATGACCCACAGGTGGGGAATAGCATCAAGATACACACTTAATTTTCTCCAAAACAGTTTAAAGACATATTTTGTTAAAGTGCAACATTCCAGTATACACAAGGATAAGTAGCATTTGTATTGCCCACCGCAATATGGCGACTAAGCCACGCCCATTAGCTTTAAAACTTACTACAGCAAAGATCAGCCTCACCACCTTCTGTCCTTTTTAGCTCCATGCGTGCAACCAAGTGGAACAACAAAGGAGCATCTTTTCAAGGCAGCATCAATGAATAAGAAGTTGTTGCCAGAGAATATCAAGAAATGAGAAATCTATGCTGATGCTAAAAGAATGAGCGAAATTATAGTACTTCTATCGTGTATTCACGGCTTCTTCACACTTTTTGAATCAAACCTTAACCCCATATATGATTTGTTTTGTTGTTTACTAAATATGCCATGTATAACGAGCGGTTTATAGTTGCGGTAATACAAAAGTGCCTTATTTTTTGTTCAATCAAACTTTTACTTAAATTATATATATAAACAATTATTATATGTATGAATTTAATTGTAATGGTGAGTTCATGTTATTATGCTCGTATGATTGGACTGTGTCTATTGCCGACCATGAGACTAAATAAAAATCGTACACACACAGAACTCAGTACGACAAAAAACGAAAAAAACCATTTACAACCCGACAGACAGGTAATTAGGAACAGCTGTTCCCTTGTCAATAGAAAACACACACACACACACACACACACACACACATATATATATATATATATATATATATATATATATATATATATCTAATATATAAAATTCTCCCGTCACAGTGTTAGTCACTGAACTCCTCCGAAACGGCTGGACCGATTTTTATGAAATTTTTTATGTATACTCGGTAGGTCTGAGAATAGATTTATATCTATTTTTTACACCCCTAAGTAATAAGGGTGGCCACCCCCAAACAATTTTTTTTTATTGTTTGAACAAAATTTTTATTTTTTATTTTTTTATGATGTGGCATCAAAAAATACATACCCTCCTAAATTTTCACCCTTCTACCACCAACCCTTATTTTTTTATAGCGATATTAGTAATTTAATAAATTTTACCCTAGGTCGATAACTGATCAATTATCATCGATCATTTATCGATCTAGGTTACAATTTATTCCCACCAGGTGTCTCCCAGTGACACAGCACGGAGTAGCCGGTCTCCACTTTCTCTCACACAATAACCTTTCTCTTATTCATTTGTGCTCAGATCGTAGTAGTGACGTGTTTACAATTATATTTTCAATAATTAAGTGTACTTCTTAATTAACTTTATTATTGATCGCAAAGCTGTAATTGTTTGTATTTCCATTTTATTAATATTTATTAAATTATCTAATATATAAGTGTAGTTCTCACGTTCAGTTATTTAATTAATTTTATATAACCTCAACAGTACTCAACACGTGTCACGAGCACGTGTTATATAATAAACAAATTTGTTTATTATATTATATTAAAGTCAGTGTGTGTAAAATTTAGTGAGAATCCATCTAAAAAATAAATATTGCACAAGGTAAATAATTTAATAATTAGAAATATACATTAATTAACATTAAATATTGCGTGTATGTATATGTATGTGTATATATGTGCAATTAATGATAAATACATTATAACTATACTGTTTTTTATCATTGAGTAAACGCTTATTATTAAAAATAATTTAATAATAAGAAATATACATTAATTATCATTAAATATTGCGTATATGTATGTGTGAATTTACACGTATGTGTATATATGTGCAACCAAAGAATAATTACATTATAACTATACTGTTTTTCATCATTAAGTAATTCAATTTTTTATATTTATGTGTTTTTTTTACAGTGAACAATGCCAACAAAACGCAGAGGGGCTTCTTTGGGCTGTCAAACGCGTAACGCTGCATGCGTGCGAAAAAGAAGGGCCCAAAGAACTGAAGAAGATATACAGCAAGATAATACCAATGCGCGTGTGAGCATGGCGCAATTTCGTCAACAACAATCAGAAGATGCACGAGCTGGACAAAACGAACAAAGAAGATCAGAACAAAGACAATCACGCCGTTTCGTAGTTGACAGACGCAGGGAAAATAATCAACAACGCCAACAAATACATCGATCATTCACGAAAGATTCATTCCTGCGTCTAGCATTCGAGTATGAGCCTGATATTCAATATTATGCTCATTCAAAAGTGGACATTGGTGCTATGGATACAGAATGCCTGCATTGTAATGCCCTAAAATTTAAATATGAGGCAGCCGGGATGTGTTGCTCATCGGGTAAGGTGCAATTACCAGCAATTGAAACACCACCTGAACCATTAAACGGCTTTCTTATGGGCACGGATCCAGATTCTAACCTGTTCCTGAAGTCTATTAGAAAATTCAATTCATGTTTCCAAATGACATCGTTCGGAGCAACAGAAGTGGTTAAAAATAGCGCTGCAAATGGTCAACAATTCAATGCAACATTCAAAATCAAAGGCCAAATTTATCATAAAGTGGGCTCATTGCTGCCAATGCCTGAAGAACCACATAAATTTTTGCAAATCTATTTTATGGGCGGTGAGGATGCACGTGTGGACGCACGCTGTAGCTACACTCACCTCGATTCACTTTTTGCAAGACGCATCGTCAGCGAGCTGGACACTCTATTGAATGAGCACAATGAATTATTGAAAATATTCAAATCACACATGCACAAGTTAGAAAGTGATGATCACGCTATTGTCATCAATCCTGACAAAACACCTGCTGGAGAGCACGTTCGTAGATTCAATGCACCTGTTGTTGACGACGTTGCTGGAATTATCGTTGGTGATCGTTCAACTTCACGAGAAATCGTGATTCGTAGAAGAAATAATAATCTCCAGTTCATTGCTGATACACACCGTTCATACGACGCTCTCCAATATCCACTAATGTTCTGGAAGGGACAAGACGGATATTGCATAAATATTAAGCAACGAGATATTACAGGAGCCGAAACAAACAAGAATGTTAGTTCTAAGGATTTTTACGCCTATCGATTGATGGTAAGACGCGGTCAGGATAACGTCATTCTACGATGTCGTGAGCTTTGTCAACAATTCATGGTCGACATGTACGTGAAGATAGAGAGTGAACGACTACGATACTTGCGATATAACCAACAAAAGCTGCGTGCGGAAGAATACATTCACTTGCGAGACGCTATTGTCAACAACGCCGACATCAACGAAATTGGTAACTCTGTCATTCTACCATCATCGTACATAGGCAGTCCACGTCATATGCAAGAGTATACACAGGATGCTATGACTTTCGTGCGCGTATATGGACGACCATGTTTATTTATCACGTTCACATGTAATCCAAAATGGACGGAGATTACATCTTTGCTATTGCCTGGACAAAATGCAATACATCGTCATGACATTACGGCACGTGTGTTCAGACAAAAATTAAAGTCTTTAATAATTTTCATTACGAAATTACATGTATTCGGCCCCACACGTTGCTGGATGTATACGGTTGAATGGCAAAAGCGTGGATTACCGCATGCCCACATTTTGGTTTGGTTGATCGACAAAATCCGTCCTGAAGAAATTGATAGTATAATTTCTGCGGAAATTCCAGATCCATCTATTGATCAAATGCTGTTTGACATTGTTACAGCAAACATGATTCATGGCCCATGCGGTATTCTGAATATGTCATCGCCTTGCATGGTAGATGGAAAATGTACCAAAAATTTCCCAAAAAATTTCGCTTATGATACAATCACAAATGTTGACGGTTATCCAATGTATCGTCGAAGAAGTTCCGATAATGGCGGACAATCATTCATTAAAAATATCAATCACACAGACATTGACATTGACAATCGTTGGGTGGTACCATATTCGCCTCTGCTGAGCAAAACATACAATGCTCATATTAACGTTGAGTTCTGCAGTTCAGTGAAGAGCATCAAATACATTTGCAAGTATGTGAATAAAGGCAGTGATATGGCTGTATTTCGAGTGGAAAATACAAACCTGAATGCTCCTCCAGTGAATAAAAACGATGAAATAACGCTCTACCAAATTGGCCGGTACATCAGCTCCAATGAAGCAGTTTGGCGTATCTTTGGTTTCCCAATTCATGAACGGGATCCAGCAGTTATTCATTTAGCCGTCCATCTTGAAAACGGTCAGCGCGTATATTTCACGGACGAGACAGCGATTGATCGTGCTATAAGTCCACCAAAAACTACACTCACCGAATTCTTTCAATTATGTAACCGTGAGGATGCTTTTGGTGCCTTTGCACGGACATTACTCTATACAGATATACCACGCTATTTCACATGGGGCCAAACCAAAAAATGGATGCCCCGAAAGCAAGGCACACCGATTGATGCATGTCCCGGTTTATTCAAATCAAACACCTTGGGACGTGTATTTACAGTCAATCCAAGGCAGACTGAGTGCTTTTATCTTCGACTGTTATTGGTTAATGTCACCGGTCCATTGTCATTTCAAGATATACGTAAAGTGAATGAACACCAGTATCCAACGTATAAAGATGCATGTCTTGCACTCGGCTTGCTGGAAGACGACAACCAGTGGGAATGTATGCTTGCTGAAGCAGCATTGAACTGTTCAGCAAAACAAATTCGTCTACTATTTGCTATAGTGTTGACTACATGTTTCCCGGCCCGTGCAGAGACATTGTGGGATAATCACAAAGATTCAATGAGTGATGATATTTTGCATCAACATCGTTCACGGTGCAACGATCTAACAATTCCATTCAGCGACGCTATGTACAATGAAGCATTGATTGCTATTGAGGATCATTGCATTATGATTGCCAATTTACCACTCACTCATTTCGGTATGCAATCGCCAAACCGAAGTGCATCTGATTTACTGAACACTGAAATGAATCGTGAACTACAATACGATACTATAGAATTGGCAGCGATTGTTACTCGCACTGTCCCACTAATGAATGAGGAACAAAGAACTGTTTATGACCGCGTTATGATCGCAGTTTCGGCAGGGCAAGGTGGATTCTTTTTTTTGGACGCACCGGGTGGAACTGGCAAAACATTCCTTATTTCGCTAATTCTCGCCGAAATACGATCGAATAATGGCATCGCATTGGCGGTTGCATCGTCTGGCATTGCGGCAACTTTACTGGATGGAGGCAGAACAGCTCATTCAGCGTTTAAGTTGCCACTAAATATTCAAAATAACCCAGATGCAGTGTGCAACATAAAGAAAAATTCGTCCATAGCCACAGTCCTGAAACAGTGTAAAATTATCATTTGGGATGAATGCACTATGGCACACAAATATTCGCTTGAGGCATTGAACAGGACATTGAAAGATCTCAAAAACAACGACAAACTATTTGGTGGTACTCTATTACTCCTATCAGGTGATTTTAGACAAACGCTTCCCATCATTCCACGTTCAACGTATGCTGATGAAATCAACGCCTGTTTAAAATCATCGCCACTATGGCGTAATGTTGAAAAATTACAACTGACAGTTAATATGCGCGTTCAAATGCTTCAAGATCGATCCGCTGAAATATTCTCGAAACAACTATTAGATATCGGCGATGGAAAAGTTACTGCAGATGAAACTAGATCCATAAAATTACCGACCGATTTCTGCACAATCGTTCATTCACAAGATGCTCTCATTGACCACATATTTCCCGATGTACACACACAATACATTCATCATGAGTGGCTGGCAGAAAGAGCAATTTTAGCAGCAAAAAATGTGGACGTCAACGAATTAAATCTCAAGATACAGCAATTGCTGCCAGGGGACTTGGTGACATACAAATCTATTGATTCTGTTTGCGATGCTTCCGAAGCTGTGAATTATCCAGCAGAGTTTTTAAACTCTTTAGATTTACCAGGCATGCCACAGCATAATTTACAATTAAAGGTTGGATCTCCGGTTATTTTACTTCGTAATTTAAATCCACCACGGCTGTGCAACGGCACGCGATTAGTTGTTAAAAAATTGATGAAAAATGTAATCGAATGCATCATTTTAAATGGCAAATTCCGAGGTGAAAGTATCTTGCTACCACGGATCCCTATTATACCCACAGATGTGCCAATTCCATTCAAACGTCTTCAATTTCCAATTAGATTGGCATTTGCAATGACCATCAACCGATCTCAAGGCCAAACAATGTCTGTTTGTGGCTTAGATTTGAGCACGCCATGTTTTTCACACGGACAATTATACGTGGCATGCTCTCGAGTGGGCAAACCATCAAGTTTATTTGTATTAGCTACAGATGGCATGACAACAAATATTGTACACTCTACTGCGTTAAGGAATTGATATTGTTTTTTTGCTGCGTAAATAATTATATATTTTTCAATAAATTTTTATGAATTAAAATTATAAATGTTTGGTGTTTTGTTAATTTTATATTCCGTCATCGTCCACAGAGCTCCATGCCTCTTCCACTTATATACCACATCCTCACACACTTACAATAAGTTATAGTTATTTTTTTCTAATACTATAATCACTAGAAATACTTTTTATGGCAAAACAACGTTTGCCGGGTCAGCTAGTGTATATATATATATGTATATATATATATATATATAACAAATATATTCACATATGTAAGATTAAAAAGACAAAAAAACGGAAGAACAACTTGTTATTACAAAACAGGACAGACAATAAAAACAAATGCAAAGAAAATACAACACGATGACGAAAACACCACACAGCTGAACACTAAAAACTAAAAACACACACAAAAACTGGTTACTTGGTGTTACTTGGTGTTACTTGGTGTTACTTGGTGTTGTCAGAAAAAAGTATTCCTTGCCAGCCTATGAAACCAAATAATTCAACACTATGGACAACAAAGGTACCACAAAAATAACCAGAGAAAAGACTAGATAAATTTATAACAATAATAATTATAAGTCTTGGCGACGTTTCGGGGCATGAAATCTGTCCCCTTCTTCAGCACAGTTTTACTGCGATTGTTCACAGAGTCCAGTGTCTGACCTGAAGAAGGTGAGACAGATTATAGGCCCCGAAATGTCGTGAAGACTTGTAATTATTATTGTGGTATAATTTTTTCGTCGTTCTGTGCCCTCTCGATTGGTTTATCTATTCTTTTCTCCGGTTATATTTGTGGTTCCTGTGTCGTTCGCAGTGTTGAATAATTTGGTTCCATAATCTGACAAGGACTACATTTTCCTGTTTTTTGTTTCATAGTAGTTTTGNTCGCAGTGTTGAATAATTTGGTTCCATAATCTGACAAGGACTACATTTTCCTGTTTTTTGTTTCATAGTAGTTTTGCGTGTGTTTTTAGGTTTTATTGTTAAGCCGTGCACACTGATAATGTTTTGCACTGTGTAGTGTTTTCGTTTTCGTCATCGCGTTGTCTTTTCTTTTGGTTCGCTACGGTTGTCTGTCCTGTTTTGTAATAACAAGTTGTTCGTTCGAATTTTTTTTTGTTTATATATATGTATACATACATGTGTGTGTATATGTGTGTTTTCTATTGTCCAGGAACCAGGTTTTCCTAATTATCTCTCTGTATTGTCGTGAAAGGTTTTTTTTTTTGCTGAATTCTGTTGAGTGCGAGGATCGGCAACGAACACAGTTCAATCATAACAACATAATAACATAAATAATAATATTCAATTTACAGTTAATATGAATTAAAACAGATGGAAANAGTTCAATCATAACAACATAATAACATAAATAATAATATTCAATTTACAGTTAATATGAATTAAAACAGATGGAAAATAGGTATGTTGGTATTGCCTATTAAGTAATAGTTTTTATGCAAAATATTGTTACACTGAGTGCGCACGGATGCGGTGCTTTGTCCCTTTGGGGTAATATTATAGACTTGGTTAAGCTTTGTTTTCATTAGGCGGAGGAATATCCTGGAAGTAGAACTTTAGCAGGGCTTCAGGAAAGTTGGAAGTAACCACGAATGGACTATACCGATCATCTCCGTCCTATTGGTCTACAAACCACAGGACGTATTTACTCTAGGCCTACCTTACAACGCTCGTTACCGGGTGATCAACAGCCGGACTAACATACATTTAGCGTGCCATCTACTTTGGGACTGAATTATCACGCGGAATTATAGGGCCTGTAGTTATAAGGCAGGTGATCGCGAGCCCGCCCACGCAGTGCAGGGCAACGCGGTGGTGCCAGGACGTGTATTTACCAGCGGCAACTGGAAGAGGGTCTACATGTTCCGTGAGGAATGTGTAAGTCACGTGCTGGATGCCGAGCGAGCGGCTGATACGGGCTGTGCTTGAATATTCAGTAGTCGCAGCAGGAGAGATAGTGAGCGAGGTAGCCAAGAAACGGGCGCGGGGTGTGGGGGAGGTAAAGAGCGATAAGTGAGGGACAGGAATAGGAGGGTCGGTAGGTAGTGGTGAAGTATTACTCCCCGCGTGTGCACCTCGGTATCTGGGACACGGAGCTGGCTGCTTAGTCCGCGAGACGGCTTGCACGGCCGCAGAGTAGGTGAAGCACACAGAAGCGGAATGCCCTGGCGGTTCTCGTCACGTGGGTGTACCCAGCAGTAAAAACAAATCAGCGGAGGACATGTTGTGTAAACGAGCTCCAGGGCAGCAGGAACGGAACTTAGGCACCAGCTTCAGGCTGCTCTGTTATATTAGTTCATAACAGTTCTCATCTATTCAAGTAACAACGTTGTAATAGTTTGCTTTACTGCACGCGTAAAAGTATTTCAACTTGCGGTTCTTTAGTTGGACGGATTAAATGACGATATAGTGAAATGTCCATCGTTCCGCAGTAAGCCTTTCATTGCCTCGTATGATGGCGAGTGTTGCACGAACGAGATTTGTTTGCATCAGTGGAAGTCGTTTATGACAGCTGTAGGCCTAATTATTTAAACGCCACGTCTGTTTTAATGTTTGAAGTTTGTAACTTCCTCAAGGTATTTGAAACACAATTACGTAACGTGCTTAGACGTTTCAGTGAACTGAATATTTGGTGAAGCCCCAATAAACTGCTCAAGGAGCTAGATAGAGTCCAGTCAGAAATAAACCTTGTATACTGTAAAAATATGTATGAGCGAAATAAAAGTTACTGTGTTAGTCTACATACGCGAGGTGGTTACACAGTGTTCACCCCAATCTTACAATATTCAGGTTTATGGCATGCCTTCCATCGAAGTAACAAAACCCAAGTCAATAATAAGAGATAACATTGCTTAATTATAAGTTTTAACCCCAAAGTGAAACACTTGAACACAGTGGAGTAGAGGGATTATGGGGACTTCGGCACATCTGGACTTGAGACTGGAGCGTCGGAGCTGTTCGTGCTCTGTCATTCCAGCTCGCGAACTTCCGATATTATTTTTTCCCAATATCATTAGTGTTTTCCTTGTCTGAAAGGGCAGATATCGTCGCATATGCTCTAAAATATTGTATATTACGTTATAATATGCTTTAGGCATATGTTTTTTATATAACTATATAATATGGTTATAGTTATACACTGAAGAGCCACAAAAACTGGTACACCTGCCTAATATCGTGTAGGGCCCCCGCGAGCACGCAAAAGTGCAGCAAGACGACGTGGCAGGGACTCGACTAATGTCTGAAGGTATGTAGGAGGCAATTCACAACAAGAATCCTGCAGGGCAGTCCACAAATACGTAGGAGTGCGAGGCGGTGGAGATCTCTTCTGAACAGCACGTTGCAAGGCATCCCAGATATGCTCAATAATGTTCATGCCTGGTGATTTAGGTGGCCAATGGAAGGGTCTAAAGTCAGAAGAGTGTTCCTGGAGCCACTCGGTAGCAACTCTCGACGTGTGGGGTATCGCATTGTCCTGCTGGAATCGTCCACGTCCGTCGGAATGCACAATGGACATGAATGGGTGCAGGTGATCGGACAGGATGCTTACGTATCTATCACATGTCAGAGTCGTATCTAGACGTATCAGGGATCCCATTTCACGCCAACTGNCTGTCAGAGTCGTATCAAGACGTATCAGGGGTCCCATTTCACGCCAACTGCACACGCCCCGTACCATGACAGAGCCTCCACCAGCTTGAACAGTCCCCTGTTGACATGTAGGGTCCATGGATTCATTAGAATGTCTCCATACCCGTAAACGTCCATCCACCGGATACAATTGGAAACGAGACTCGCCAGACCAGGCAACATGTTTCCAGTCATCAACAGTCTAATGTCGATGTTGGTGGGCCCAGGCGAGTTGTAAAGCTTTGTGTCGTGCAGTCAACAACGGTACACGAGTGGGCCTTCGGCTCCGAAAGCCCATATCAATGATGGCCCGTTGTATAGTTCGCACGCTGGCACTTGTTGATGCCCCAACATTGAAATCTGCGCCAATTTAGAAAGGGTTGCACGTCTCTCACGTTTAATGATTCTCATTAGTCGACGTTTGTCCCGCTCGTTCACGATCTTTTTCCGGCCACAGCGATGTCGAAGATTTGATGTTTTACCGGATTCCCGATATTCACGGTACACTCGTGAAATGGTTGTACGCGAAAATCCAAATGTTATCACTACCTCGGAGATGCTATATCCCATCTCTCGTGCCCCGACTATAACACCACGTTCAAACTCACTTAAATCTTGATAACCTGCCATTGTAGCAGCTGTAACCGATCTAGCTGCCGACCGCATCGCGTTACTCTGATAATTCCATACCTCTGTTATTTGCATACGCACGCCTATATCAGTTTTTTTGGCACTACAGTGCATATACTATGCATAATAATATATAAAATAATATATTATAATATTGTATAAATAATTTAAATGATGTTTATTTATATTATATATTACTGCCATTTATTAATTTTATATATAGGTGACGATATCTGCCGTATCAGAGAAGGAGGAAATCGCTAATAATATAGAGAAAAAAAATGATATCGAAAGTTTCCGAACATTCGGTAATGTTAGCATTAATTTGAATAACCCTGCTTTTTTGCCAGCCGTTATGGTTTTTTTTTAAATTCACTGGTAAAAAGAATTGCAATTATATAGAATATGGAAAGTCCACAGCAGCTCAGTTGACGTTCTGACACCGTGATTTAAACATTGATTTGGAAGTGAACGCTCTCCTTGTACCGAAGATTATTCGCGCGTACGACTGACGGGGATGAAAATTGAGTCGGGACCAACGCCTTCATCGTATATGCGACCATGTATATGCGTTAGACTACAATGCGCGGTGACATGAGAAGAGTGAATGCCCGAAGAACACATCTCGTGTTATTTTTAGCTGTAAAAACTCTCATAGGCAGTTCGCACGAGGTGACAACTTGAATAGACATACCAAAGTCTGTAAATATAGTGTTCCTTCTCCTACCGAGGAACGGAATGTGACATCTTCGCTTCCTCCAGTTAACACTACGCTGCATAATAAGTGCAGAAAAGTGTGCCAAACTAGCAACGAACAGTGTGCCATACAATCGGATCGTATGAAATATACACTTTCTAAACTGGCACGTGAACTTAACGAAATTCTAAAAAAATAATTTAGCACCAGTAGCTGAGAAGACTAATGTTTAAATCGAGACTCCTCCTTCAAAGGAAAGGATGCTCGTTGGTGTTTGTGCTGACGAAGAAGTGGGTAATGCCTTTGCAGAAAAAGGGAATACGATAATGAAGACAGTGTTGACGGTGAAAACAGTATCGAACCCGGGTCACCCTGAATATGGGTCTCCCTTGGTGTTGACTTGTGCGCGCAGATATCTGTGTTTATTATCCTGTGAATTAAAGTTGGCGTGATTTAGAAATAAAACACGCTGCTGGAGCGACAATACTA
>NQII01000742.1:151971-162424 GCA_002778355.1 Clitarchus hookeri
GGCTACGCACAGCTCTCCAGCGGTCAGTGCGCTAAGGCAAGGTCCAATTCAACACCTGGTGCAGCGCGGCTCAGCAGGTGCGCGAGCTCAGATTATGACTGCACGCCTCTCTCGTTTAATTCTGTAATATTACTCGTGGCCACTCCTTTAAGTATGCTTTTGTCTTAATTGTTTTTTATTGCGCCAAACAGTCTCGTCATAAATTGGGATATTTCGGGCTCTCTGTGTGTGCACCCGCCCCCTCTCTACTAGTACTTTTCCTATCATAATAAATAGCATGATTCCTATGCTCTGTCTCCTGTAGCATTTTATGTTAAATATGATAATGCATGAAACAATGTTTTAATTCTTTCCTGTCGAAAGGGTTTTTACGGTGACTATGCCGATTTTTCCCTTTCTCTTCTAAATATAGTTTAGCTATAAGTACACTTAGGGAGGTTCTCATGGCCAAATTCAGACCATGGCAGCCCAATCCCTCTTTGCCGTGATGCATGTCTCCTTGCATGAAATCCCTTCCTTGTAGGCATATGGGGCTTAGACCTGAGACGCACTTAACTCCCGTCCCTACCACNGGGCTTAGACCTGAGACGCACTTAACTCCCGTCCCTACCACGGGCTCATATAACACTTCGTTTTAGAGTAGTTAGTTAAAAAAAAAATTCTCTGTGTGTGCGTGTGTGTTTGACGTATGAGCAAGCGGATAAGGTAGTAGTTTTTTTTTATTTATAAGAATCACTGCATCAAAATGTACCTTAGGTTTCACCGGAATTAAGAAAAAAAATCGTATAATATTTTTGTATACGAAAAAAAGTTAAAGGTGGAGTTCGAACCAGAATCCATTCACAAAAAAAAATGTGTACATAGAATTAGTGTTCTACATTCGAAAGGGTTTAACATAACTCTAAAATATAATGGCCTCCGTTAAGCACTGGCTGAAATATGCTCTAATTTGTTTCGCACTTGTGAAATCTTTCCTTATAGGTCTCGACGAGGTTGAAGGGTGGTGAATGAGAGCTGTACGCGCGTATCTTTGCTAGAATTCGTATTGTGGTATATATCTGCATGGTGGACTAGCATCTATGGAATAAACCNGAATGAGAGCTGTACGCGCGTATCTTTGCTAGAATTCGTATTGTGGTATATATCTGCATGGTGGACTAGCATCTCTGGAATAAAACTATGTCTTAATTCCCGTGATACCAAAGAGTGATTACTATTGACAGCTGTTGGCATAGACGCCACACACATATACTTACACAGGTTCGCTTGCCACTTTTCATTCGGCTTAAGTCACGTAGCAGTGTGGTGTGACACTGCCGGGGAGGACGGAGGTGTTTTACTGTGGATCTGATATACCTCTTAATGGAGCGAGCTCACGTGAATGTATGAAAATACAGACATTTGGTTTGCCGAAGGTAACTGTTTTTATAATTTTGCACTTGTGGTGGGTGCAACTTTTCGCCAGCGTCTGCTTACGGTATATAATTATTCTCGTGCAAAACTTATCATACGTACATTATTTGCATGTGTAAAGAGTTTTATATCCGGACACTGGGAGCTAGAAATATCGTTGCACATGGAGTAACCATAAGGATATTTTTTCCCGCTGCCTAAATTTCCTAACATTCTGATTTTAAACTTGGGAGGAAATGTTTTTTAGTGATAAGCGTCTATGCTTTGGCAATGAAGAATAAATGGTATCCTTCACTGAGCATATCTCATACCGCGTGGGTAGCGATTTACTTTAAACTCTGGTTTTTGGATTTTTCGAGTAGTGATTACTTTATAGAAAGCTCCATAATGCATCCGTACACGACGCATAATTTTTTCCAACATGAATTTTAAACAAATGTTTTGCTGACGGGGGCAAGCATTTTGCTTATAGGGTAAGGGGCACTCGGTGATTGATTTTTCGTTAATATTTACCCCAAAACATACTATTTGTATGCTTCTTTCTCGAGACGTATATTTCCAGTTTGAGGTTTTTACAGTATTTTTGATATATTGCCTTTCGATTCAAATACCTTTATTTCGTTGAATGGGGACGGTTTTTTAATGCTGCGTTTGAGCCATACATTAAATTTTATTGGTAGTGTGTTTATGTGGAGAGCCAAAAGCGATTGCCCATTAGAGTTAAACATGTGCAAATATCCTTCGAATATCCACTATAGTTATGAAGGCATAAGTCTTTAGGCTGTGTTGGAATNGAGTTAAACATGTGCAAATATCCTTCGAATATCCACTATAGTTATGAAGGCATAAGTCTTTAGGCTGTGTTGGAATGCAGTTTGGGCCTCTACGAAACCATTGTCATTAACCATCCCAGACCCTGCCACGATTCTTGAGTGTTATGGTTGCTGGCACGATGGTGGATGCTCATCCTGAACCCTTGGTTTTGTGGGAAGTACACTCGTACGCTGCGGTGAAGGAGACTGTACACGACGGATTCTGGCAGGTGAAGGTCCTACAGCTGCGTACTAGGGTTTTTGCATGCCTCTGAAAGTTATCGTGCCTAGCAAATGCCATGCCACATTTAACACTCTTATATGTCACTCAATCTGCATTATTCGAACATTTTGGTGTCTTCGAGCACATTTGGTGAATGCAAACGAAGTGTTACAGCAGATTCACGGGTACCGAGGTAAAGACTTTGCAAATTAATTCGGTGGTAAATATATCAATTTAAAAAAAGTTCTAGTTCCTTATTTTATGAGGTTACATTCCTTCACAGACTAGCTAGCCCGAACCAATATTCCAAATTTGAGTAGATTTGTAATATCGCGGGAATATATATATACGTATTTTGTGCAGGCTTGATAATATCCTGCGACCTGATGGAATTAAATATCTGAACTTACCAGTCAGAATGCTAAAAGACGAGGTGTGAGAGAGCGATCTGTCACCTCTGGCATCAGACGAGAAACTGTGCCGAATGTCAAAATGTTTCCTTTTATATGCTTTCCCCACACTAGCACGCTCTGGTGGACAATACTGAAAACCGGAGCGGTAGTGGCAAGGGATTAAGCGTGGGTGAATAATTGGTCGGTCTTAAGTGGTGTGGTGAGGGGTAACAGAATAAATACTCAATTTACGTGATAATTTAATTATCATTTAAACAAAAAAATNTAAGTGGTGTGGTGAGGGGTAACAGAATAAATACTCAATTTACGTGATAATTTAATTATCATTTAAACAAAAAAATATTTTTGATACGTCTTAATCAAATATTTTAATAAAAAAAGTATCGATTTAATCGATTATGCATGTAGGTATACCGCTGATTGGGAAAAAAAAATTTTTAATAGGATGAAAAATTTCAGGTTTTTTATGACTATAACACAAATTTGAGTGCCGACAAGCTCACTTTGCGGCTGAATTGTAGGAATGAGCGGGTACCAACAGCTCGCTTGGCAGTGAAATCGAGAAATTAACGCTACCCATGTGTTGAAAATATAATCCAATATGGAGGGTGCCGATAGCACCGCTTATACTTTAAAAACATAAACAAATATGACTGTTGCCTGGTGGCTTAACAGGTAGGTCGTCTGGTGACGAAACCGGTAATTAATACAATAGCGCCACCTAGGTGTCAAAAATATAAACAAATGATAAACNGTTAAAAAAAAAATGTTTTATAATACATTTTAAATAATAAATTCTAAATAATGAATTTTCAATAATACATTTTCAAGTACTTTTTTATGATTAAAATTTTTTTTTTATAAATTTTTTGGGGAATTTTTAGATTTTTAATTTTAAATGCCACCAGGGTCAAGGTCAAAGGTCACTGGGATCAATGTCAAGGTCAATTATATACATTATGTCCGTTGGCTGACCGGAATGACAGAGCACGAACAGCTCTGACGCTCCGGTCGCATGTCCCGATGTGCCAAAGTCCCCATAATCCCTCTAATTAATGGCAAAATACTAACGTGCAATCTGCGTATATGCACTATTTCGTGAATAATACAAATATATTTAAAAAAAAAAAACTGAAAAATTATTACCAATCGAACAATTATCATTACAGACACTGTTAAAACCATAAAACAATCTTAATTGGGTAAAAAATAGTAAACATTTATAAATTAGGCGTTTTGAAATTGAATGGCATTGTATGGACAGGTGAAGTCTGTAAACAGAGAATTTGTCAGTTAAAACAGACACGTGGTATAGTAATGTTTTGTTTACATATAGTGGAAAGATATGTTACACGTAGAACTTCAGGAGGGCTTCAGAAAAGTGCGAACATACCGTGAATTGACTTTAGTAAATATTCAGAACTCTGGCAACTTCATTGCTCGTGGAGAATGAGTTCTGTCTGCGATGGCAGCCAATGAGCAAGTGACCTATGCTCGAGTGTGTAGATGACTATGCAGTCTAGCCTGGTGCCATATTGTAACGCAAAGTGGAAGGGTCTGTAGTTATTGTCGCAGTACACAGAAGCAAAATGATGAACTGTAAGAACTAAGTTTTCAACCAGTTTACGCACTTACAAATGGCTTCAGCAAAGGGATACCCAAGTCACCGAGGTGAGATGGTATCTGAAACAGCGTTTGTGCGTGCTTGCTGTACTGTTGGAGTTTAAATTGCATGCACGCAGGTTTCGCGTATGCTAATTGTTTCGTCGCGTGTGCAGAAACATATACCCTCTGTTTCCACTCTGCCCTATATAAGACTCGGCCGTAAATCAACGCGTGGGCGATATATCTCTCTACTTTATATGACGCTGGTAAAAATAATCGTTTTATAAGTTATATATACTTAATCCGTATTGTTGGGCATCAGGCCAAATATTTTGTATATCATTTTTACTCCTGGACATAACAATTGGCATAGTTCATCTATAAATACTTCCAACTTTTCTAAAGCCCTGTAAAAGTTCTACTTTCAGGCTATTTCTCCACCTCGTGCAAACACAGTTTGACTAAATATAAAAATTTCACCAAAGGGCCAATGCACCCAATTCGTACGCCCTCATTTTAATAGTATTTTGGATGGAAACTTTTTCTTACTGGGCATTTCCAAAACACATATTTTCTCTCTGTTTTATTTCATATCAATAATATATCAACTACCAAAGTTTACAGATAAAGTACAAGTAACAGTTTGATTTTTCATTTTTCAAAATCAGATGCTAACAAGTATGAAACGTTTGTGGTGCTTGACATATTAAGGAAACGCCGAAACATATCATACATGGGGTAATTTTTCAAAGGTTTGATTCGAAAAGTGCGAAGATGCTGCGAAAATACTTGATACAGGCACTGTACTATACAGTAGCAATCAACGCTTGCACAGTAAACTTCCCTGCTGCCAAACGCGGAAATGAAATATACAATTATTAGCTACACAGAAATTAAATCGCAAGCCTGTTCTTTTGATGCGAGCGAATCCATTCTTTGACTGCACGTTGCTTAGTCTGTCCTGCGCTTGGCTTTGTTCTTTAGTTTCCGTAGAAAAGGGGGCACATTGTAAATGNACTGCACGTTGCTTAGTCTGTCCTGCGCTTGGCTTTGTTCTTTAGTTTCCGTAGAAAAGGGGGCACATTGTAAATGTATTCTAAATAAAATTCAATCACAAATTAGCAATTAGACACACAAAGCAATTTCCAGCAGTTTTTTTTAAAATGAAATTCTTATTTTGCAATGGTGTATTTTGTCCTGTGCATAATACAGAAATTTGTCCGCAGACACACACAAACACACACACACACACACACACACATATATATATATATATATATATATCAGAATGCAAAAATACAGTCTGTTTCAAAAAGATTCATCGGATTTTAAAAGGCTATATCCTGTAAACTAAGGAATTGAGAACCGTACGGTAAAGAGTGAAATACACGCCTGTCAATGAAGTTTCGCTTACAATGATCACAAATGCTTTAATATGCCTCTATGCAGATGTACGGCATACATGTCAACGATTGTCAAACACGTCCCACACCATAACAAGTATGTCTGGCGGTACTGCAGCCATTACTGTTGTTTTGCGGTTTCGAAGTTCATCCGTTGTTGTAGGAAGGGGCGGTACATAAACTGAATCCTTCATAAACCCCTACAAGAAAACATTTCAGACAGTGAGTTCCGGCGAACTTGGTGGCCAGTGGTGTAATGTGTATGGTTTGAATAACAAACGCCATCGCAATACACGCCAGACAGTCGTATGGGAAATGGGCATCTCTCGTTTGGCACGACGAGTAAACCTTTGTGGGATTATTACTAAACTCCTCCAATTGCGTTCAAAATCTTCGTCAGAAACACGAGGGCAACCTGTTGATTTTTCCTTACACAAACGGCCTGTTTTTCGAAACTGGTCGTACGAACGNCGTCAGAAACACGAGGGCAACCTGTTGATTTTTCCTTACACAAACGGCCTGTTTTTCGAAACTGGTCGTACGAACTTAAAATGCTCTGAGTAATAGGACGTGTAATGCCATACTCTCGCCGAAAATCACACTAAACAGTTTTCAACGACTTGCAATTGTTGTATTGTTGTGGGATCATCATCCTGATGCATACTGAAGGGAGCTTACATGNCGTCAGAAACACGAGGGCAACCTGTTGATTTTTCCTTACACAAACGGCCTGTTTTTCGAAACTGGTCGTACGAACGTAAAATGCTCTGAGTAATAGGACGTGTAATGCCATACTCTCGCCGAAAATCACACTACACAGTTTTCAACGACTTGCAATTGTTGTATTGTTGTGGGATCATCATCCTGATGCATACTGAAGGGAGCTTACATGNACAGTTTTCAACGACTTGCAATTGTTGTATTGTTGTGGGATCATCATCCTGATGCATACTGAAGGGAGCTTACATGCTGGCTTCCCACGGTCTATACACCAGGGAAGTACGCTAGTGGCAACAAAGTGGAACATTTCAATCCTCTTTTAGCACTGAATGGACACGCTCGCTGATGTGTGGGACCCCGGAATGGCTCAACCGAGTACCGAGTCGGTACCCAAGTGATTCAGAGAATATTAGGGGGAGAGCGGCATATTGAGCATTTGTGATTCTTGTAAGCAAAACTGTATTTTCAGACATGTATTTCACTCTTTACCGCGTAATTATCTATTTCATAGTTTAAAACATATAGCCTTTTGCAATTGGACGAATCTTTTTGAAACATCATGTAGAAAGTTAGAGCATCGTTAGTATACAAAGTGTAAAAGTTTACAACGTATTTTACTGTTTCCTAAATCAAAGATGCAAATCTAACATAAATGTATGAAGAAAAAAATACCATTAGAATTTTCTCAATATGCGTATACAATGACGTAGTAAATTTGCGAATAATTTCTCGAAGTGCATGCTATGAAGTGTCGGCAGCTGAACCTTGCAGCTGTCCCTCTGTCAACAGACATATTGTTCCCAGAGCCACAGAGAGGTACAAGAGATATTAACCTGACAGTTGTCCCTCTGTGAACATACGTATTGTTCCCAGGGCCACAGACAAGTGCAAGAGATAGTAACTTGACAGCTGTCCCTCTGTCAACAGACGTATTGTTCCCAGGGCCACAGAGAGGTGCAAGAGATTGTAACTTGACAGCTGTCCCTCTGCGAACAGACGTATTGTTCCCAGAGCCACAGACAGGTGCAAGAGATAGTAACCTGACAGTTGTCGCTCTGTGAACAGACGTATTGTTCTCAGGTCCATAGATAAGAGCACTAGAGAGTTACTTGACAGCTCTACGAACAGACGTCTTGCTTCCAGACGCAGACAGGTGAGAGGTAGTTACCTGGTCGCGACCCGCTGAGACTCTGCAGGCCGAAGAGGTGCTGGTTGATGNTGTTCCCAGAGTCACAGACAGGTGCAAGAGATAGTAACCTGACAGTTGTCGCTCTGTGAACAGACGTATTGTTCTCAGGGCCATAGATAAGAGCACTAGAGAGTTACTTGACAGCTCTACGAACAGACGTCTTGCTTCGAGACGCAGACAGGTGAGAGGTAGTTACCTGGTCGCGACCCGCTGAGACTCTGCAGGCCGAAGAGGTGCTGGTTGATGATGCGTGTGGCGGACACCAGGCTCCTGCTCGGCATGAAGCCCCTGCGGAAGCCTTTCTTCGCCTCGAGGCTCTCCTGAGAGTCGGCCAGTACTCGCTCCGGCTCGCCGAACCTCGTGCGAGGCTTCGCTCCCTGTGGGCACACGCAACCCGCTCTACTCCACACACCTCTCAGTCTTTACTGCCCATCAACCTCGGAAAAATTCCCATAATTTTTTATACTTATTTGCATTAAAATGGGTTGATATTAGAAAATAAAGGTTTTATAATAAGTTCATATCGGTATCTCAATACGAGGTTTTTCAGGACGAACAATGTTGTATCAAAAAAATGTCTTGCTCCAGCGCATTATCATGCTACATTATCCAACGTAAAAGTGTAACCATCAATATTTAAGTTATAAATCTTTTACATGGAATGGAGATTTCTGTGCTTATACTGTAATGTAATTAATTAAAGATAATATTTTTGAGGTGTAACACTGTTGTATTGATGTATCAAAATGTACAAAACATCTATTCGTTTACCAAACAGCACCTGGTAATTTACTTGTTAGACGGCGGCCACAGCCAATAAGGAATCTTTCGCAGAACAGTGTTTTGGTTCTGGACGCTATGATTTGCGGGCAGGCACATAAGACGCGTAGCAATTGAAAACCATCCTATCGTGACAGTGGATCTGAGCTTAGTGTTTCGAAATACGCAAAAACACTTTTTGGCGACAGTCGAGAGTGTTTACTTGTGTAAACCGTGCGTGTTATTACGGTGACCAATAAAAATAGTAAAGACTCTAAACTCTCGAATGTCACGAAAAGGTGTTCTTGAGAGTGCTCCCGCCGGGAATCGAACCCGATTCGCCGTGGTGTGACGCGAGAAGTCTGACCACTACGCCTCCGAGATACCCTTCTTTTTTCCTCAGCCTACAGAGCTCTCTGGCGGGTAGCCCGAAAAACACTGCCTCCATGTGATGGGAAATTTTTTTTTCTGTTTATATCGGCAGTGCCTGCAAACACCTGAAGGGTCTCAGTTCATGGTCACACTGTCAATATATATATATATATATATATATATATATATATATATATGCTAAAGTACAATACACTACACAAACATAGAACGTTAACGGATACGGACTAATCATTTAATAAGCAAACAAATAACCTGGTGTTTTGAACTGTTAATTTGGAAGCAAAATCACACTGGTGTCCAGCAAGTCATTCCTAGGAATTCTTCAATCAATAAAGTAAGCTGTTTGTGTACAGAATGTTTGGAAACTCAGTATCCACACTCCAGACATACATAGTTACTTTGGATCAATAGTAACACAAAAGCCCTGTGCACTTATATCCGGAAACGTATTTTTATACCGAATAATTGTGTTCGAAGATGCGGCGTACAAAACCTGCAGAACAAGGCGTGACGCTGAATTAGTACATAGGCAGCGAAGCGTGCCTNCTGCAGAACAAGGCGTGACGCTGAATTAGTACATAGGCAGCGAAGCGTGCCTGCTTCCTATGCAACTTATTCTACACGAATGATAGCACCGCCTTGTTCTCCAGGCGTTGTTCGCCGCAACTTTGAACTCAATTAAATCATATAAAAATACGTTTCCGGATATAAGTGTATAAGGCTTTTGGGTTAGTATATGACCAAATATACTATGTTTTGGGCACTAAGAATATGTGACTCGTGGGCAAATAAATGGTAATTAGAAGATATGTGGTAAATGTACGACTTCAGTGACCCATAGGCTAGACTACACAATCCTATGTACAGTCATATGCTTATTAACTTCTCATTGGTTGCTTTCTGACACAGTAAGAGGCGATGATTGGAGCTGCATTTTACGGCGTGTTTATTAATGATTAAAGGTTCGGCAGGTGGTGTCAGATAAAGTGTGCGCCGGTTGTTAATATAGCATAAACATTTAGATTTGAATAATTCTAACATGTCCCGAAATGAATTCAGAAATTTTTTCAGGTTACAATTCGTCATTGTCATTTCAACTGTTGTGCCTATTGGCATTAATATATGTTTAAACACTTATGATTGAATTAATATTTGTTAAGGTAGGAAACCCTACAATGGAGGTGAGTATTTAATTAATAATTTATTAATTAGTTGGAATAAATTTTGTAATAGATTTATTTATTGATTTTATTTACTATAATTTTGGACATACGCCATTGTAACACATTGTTGTAAGTCGCAGAAAACTCATAATATGACACAACGATATGACTGAGTATCCGCATCATATCTACCAGTGTGTAATTTTTGCCGATGATTTCACAATAACTTTGGCGTGGATTTTCTTTTGTGTACAGAAATGTTATTGCGACTTTGCAGCTGTTAGCAGATATTAAGCGGAGTGGGGTAAATAGGAAATTTGATGGACTTAGGAGAAGGCGAGTAGGTGGATTGGGGTGGTA
>NQII01000742.1:163595-202699 GCA_002778355.1 Clitarchus hookeri
TGATGTTTTACCGGATTACCGATATTCACGGTACACTCGTGAAATGGTCGTACGCGAACATCCAAATGTTATCGCTACCTCGGAGATGCTATGTCCCATCTCTAGTGCGCTGTCTATAACACCACTTTCACACTCGCTTAAATCTTGATAACCTGCCATTGTAGCAGCAGTAATCGATTTAGCTGCCGACCGCATCGCGTTACTCTGATTGGTTCCATACCTCTGTTATTTGCATACACACGCATATACCAGTTTTTTTATTCTCTTTCGTGTACATGTCTTTATGGGGGAAGAAACTTGTGTTAACGTTACACACTTCAATGCAATATTAAGAAAGATGTTCTTTGAATATTTATTCAACTACGTGAAGATTGTTAAGCGGTTTTGAAACACAAACTAGCGTTGTAGTGGGAATTGTAATATTGAGCCAAAAGTTTCGTTATAACAAAAAAAAAATATATTTGTATTTATATCTTGGTTCAGGAAAATTGCTTCTCAATGCGCTGAAGGACTCTTCTTAGATCTTGTTAAACACTTGCCGAACAATGAGTATTTTATATCCGGGCGAGTTTTGTTCTCAAAGACAAATTAATTACGGAAGTAACTTTGCTGTAGTTTTACCCGATCGTAATCCTCAGAAGTGCTACATTTACGAAGTGACGTTAAATGTAATCAATCAATAGCTACAATAACTGATTTTTTAAATGTTGATATAATTATAAGATATTGCTCCGGAAGCGTCAGAATGTATGACTGGCTCTGAGTGCACACAACCGTCCTTCACCAAGGACACACCCAGCCAATCCGGAGAATGGACCAGATGAAATAAGGTGATAGTGGAGCAGTGGTGAGATGAGAAGGAGGAAGCTGAAATAGGAGCACACCGAAGGTACCCCGCATCACGGCAGAGTACTTCGCACTTCCCCTTTAACATTAAATTAAGTGTTATTGCTGTTTGACTGATGGTGCTGCATATTGATAGCGGATATTTCAAACTGCTATCGAATACAGATATTGCCATAAAAAGTTAAGACATACATATTTTATACCACTAGTTTCAACATCTGCAGAAATATTAAGAAGTGCCAACATTTAAAGTTGACAGGCGACAATATTTGAGTTTATTATAAAACGCATTAACAAGTTAGAATTACCGTAAAAAATAATTATAACTTTAACTCCTTTTATGCACAAGGAGGGTTAAGTATGTGAAGATTGCGTGAGACGTAACAAAACGCATATACGGTTTATTGCACGACAAATTAGATAAAAAAAGGACTGCGATTTTAGATAACAATACCTTCCAAGTTCGTGAGAAAATGTTTAGCCACATAATACATAAGTGCACAGAAGTGAAATTGTGTGGAGGTTCATTTAATTCGGGCGTACACTTTCGCTGACTGTATGGCGCGAGGCTCTGAAATGGACCTTGTGTCATTGGCTGTTGCACGTTATGCAATATTCCCTATAGGCCTGGTCAGTTGGTCTCCTGGAACTTATTAGTGAACGACGTTCCACCATATTGCTGGCAGGTGAGGCCATTTTCNGGCCTGGTCAGTTGGTCTCCTGGAACTTATTAGTGAACGACGTTCCACCATATTGCTGGCAGGTGAGGCCATTTTCCGGGGTGTGTGGGTGGAGTTCATAATAAACCCCACCGTTCACCGTTATTTAAGTATGCACACTCTACCTAGGAGTACAAGTTGAGTGAGGGGCCTGGCAGTGAAGTAATGAGATACTCTCCATCAGCGCTAAGTACCTCCAGCTAACAGCAGTCGACAAGACACATGATGGAGAACACTTGAGCGCCGGTGACGGCGAAGTGAGGTGAAGACGGAGCAACGGCGGACTGAAACGGTGAGGGAAGCGGAAATGCTCTGAGCAAACCCACTGAGCAACGTCAACGTCCGCCACGTTTGCAACGTGTGAAGAACACGGTTATACTTAGTGGGAGGCGAGTTATCCGATCACTACACCACCACGGGTCTTAAGATAGAGAAGCGAGAGAGATCGACATAGAGTGGCAGATATATAGCGANTCCGATCACTACACCACCACGGGTCTTAAGATAGAGAAGCGAGAGAGATCGACATAGAGTGGCAGATATATAGCGAGAGAGAGAGAGAGAGAGAGAGATATGAAAAAGCTTGAGAGAGAGAGGTAACTAGACAGATAGATCATTAGTGATAAAGATACATAAAAATAGAGAGATGGCAAAATATATAGGAATAGACAGATGGAGAGGGATAGAGCGACAGAGAGGGATAGAGAGATAGAGTGATAGAGAGATAGAGAGGGTCAGATACATAAAAGGGATAGAGATATAGATAGGGATAGAGATATGGAGAGGGATAGAGATNGAGAGATAGAGAGGGTCAGATACATAAAAGGGATAGAGATATAGATAGGGATAGAGATATGGAGAGGGATAGAGATATGGATTCCCTATCTCTGTACCTATCCCTATCTCTATATCTCTCCCTATCTCTTATACAGAGGGATATATAGAGAGGGATAGAGAGATAGAGAGTGATCGAGAAATAGAGAGAGATAGAGAGGGATAGATATATAATGAGAGNCCCATCTCTAGTGCGCTGTCTATAACACCACTTTCACACTCGCTTAAATCTTGATAACCTGCCATTGTAGCAGCAGTAATCGATTTAGCTGCCGACCGCATCGCGTTACTCTGATTGGTTCCATACCTCTGTTATTTGCATACGCACGCATATACCAGTTTTTTTATTCTCTTTCGTGTACATGTCTTTATGGGGGAAGAAACTTGTGTTAACGTTACACACTTCAATGCAATATTAAGAAAGATGTTCTTTGAATATTTATTCATCTACGTGAAGATTGTTAAGCGGTTTTGAAACACAAACTAGCGTTGGAGTGGGAATTGTAATATTGAGCCAAAAGTTTCGTTATAACAAAAAAAAAAATATATTTGTGTTTATATCTTGGTTCAGGAAAATTGCTTCTCAATGCGCTGAAGGACTCTTCTTAGATCTTGTTAAACACTTGCCGANTGCCGACCGCATCGCGTTACTCTGATTGGTTCCATACCTCTGTTATTTGCATACGCACGCCTATGCCATTTTTTTATTCTCTTTCGTGTACATGTCTTTATGGGGGAAGAAACTTGTGTTAACGTTACACACTTCAATGCAATATTAAGAAAGATGTTCTTTGAATATTTATTCAACTACGTGAAGATTGTTAAGCGGTTTTGAAACACAAACTAGCGTTGTAGTGGGAATTGTAATATTGAGCCAAAAGTTTCGTTATAACAAAAAAAAAATATATTTGTATTTATATCTTGGTTCAGGAAAATTGCTTCTCAATGCGCTGAAGGACTCTTCTTAGATCTTGTTAAACACTTGCCGAACAATGAGTATTTTATATCCGGGCGAGTTTTGTTCTCAAAGACAAATTAATTACGGAAGTAACTTTGCTGTAGTTTTACCCGATCGTAATCCTCAGAAGTGCTACATTTACGAAGTGACGTTAAATGTAATCAATCAATAGCTACAATAACTGATTTTTTAAATGTTGATATAATTATAAGATATTGCTCCGGAAGCGTCAGAATGTATGACTGGCTCTGAGTGCACACAACCGTCCTTCACCAAGGACACACCCAGCCAATCCGGAGAATGGACCAGATGAAATAAGGTGATAGTGGAGCAGTGGTGAGATGAGAAGGAGGAAGCTGAAATAGGAGCACACCGAAGGTACCCCGCATCACGGCAGAGTACTTCGCACTTCCCCTTTAACATTAAATTAAGTGTTATTGCTGTTTGACTGATGGTGCTGCATATTGATAGCGGATATTTCAAACTGCTATCGAATACAGATATTGCCATAAAAAGTTAAGACATACATATTTTATACCACTAGTTTCAACATCTGCAGAAATATTAAGAAGTGCCAACATTTAAAGTTGACAGGCGACAATATTTGAGTTTATTATAAAACGCATTAACACGTTAGAATTACCGTAAAAAATAATTATAACTTTAACTCCTTTTATGCACAAGGAGGGTTAAGTATGTGAAGAGTGCGTGAGACGTAACAAAACGCATATACGGTTTATTGCACGACAAATTAGATAAAAAAAAGGACTGCGATTTTAGATAACAATACCTTCCAAGTTCGTGAGAAAATGTTTAGCCACATAATACGTAAGTGCACAGAAGTGAAATTGTGTGGAGGTTCATTTAATTCGGGCGTACACTTTCGCTGACTGTATGGCGCGAGGCTCTGAAATGGACCTTGTGTCATTGGCTGTTGCACGTTATGCAATATTCCCTATAGGCCTGGTCAGTTGGTCTCCTGGAACTTATTAGTGAACGACGTTCCACCATATTGCTGGCAGGTGAGGCCATTTTCCGGGGTGTGTGGGTGGAGTTCATAATAAACCCCACCGTTCACCGTTATTTAAGTATGCACACTCTACCTAGGAGTACAAGTTGAGTGAGGGGCCTGGCAGTGAAGTAATGAGATACTCTCCATCAGCGCTAAGTACCTCCAGCTAACAGCAGTCGACAAGACACATGATGGAGAACACTTGAGCGCCGGTGACGGCGAAGTGAGGTGAAGACGGAGCAACGGCGGACTGAAACGGTGAGGGAAGCGGAAATGCTCTGAGCAAACCCACTGAGCAACGTCAACGTCCGCCACGTTTGCAACGTGTGAAGAACACGGTTATACTTAGTGGGAGGCGAGTTATCCGATCACTACACCACCACGGGTCTTAAGATAGAGAAGCGAGAGAGATCGACATAGAGTGGCAGATATATAGCGCGAGAGAGAGAGAGATATGAAAAAGCTTGAGAGAGAGAGGTAACTAGATAGATAGATCATTAGTGATAAAGATACATAAAAATAGAGAGATGGCAAAATATATAGGAATAGACAGATGGAGAGGGATAGAGCGACAGAGAGGGATAGAGAGATAGAGTGATAGAGAGATAGAGGGTCAGATATATAAAAGGGATAGAGATATAGATAGGGATAGAGATATGGAGAGGGATAGAGACATGGATAGGGATAGAGATATAGAGAGGGATAGAGATATACAGAGGGATATATAGAGAGGGATAGAGAGATAGAGAGTGATCGAGAAATAGAGAGAGATAGAGAGGGATAGATATATAATGAGAGATAGATATATAGAGAGATAGAGAGGGGTAGAGAGATAGAGAGTGATAGAGACAGAGAGGTATATACAAATACATATAAGGAGTACATTGTTATAAGGAGAGATTGAAGGAATGAACGAGATAAAGATAGAGGGACATATAGAGACATGGGCAGAGACATGTGAGACAGAGGTAGAGAGAAACTGTCAGAGACAGGTAGAGAGATAGGTGTGTACCTGCTGGAATCGCGTCTTGCGGTGCTTGGGAAGCGGCGGCTCGTCCAGACTGCCGCGGCTACCCAGCTCCCTGAAGCCCTTGAAGGCCTCCTCGAGGGGCGATGCCCCTAGACTGCGCAGTCCCGTGTCCCCGGAGGCGCTCTTCTTGACGGCCGTGCTTCCGGAGGACCTCGGCCCGTCCAGCGGGTTCACGTACACGTTGCTGTCGAGCGCGCAGCTGGCGTCCGCCACGTCGGAGGCCAGGTCGCCCTAACACACACAATCAACCTCCACGTTATGTCTTACATTAAGGACATATTACAATTTTACTGTCCATTATATGAGTTAATTTGTGCTTTAAGTATTTGAAGACCCTATTATCTCGCGTTATAAAATGATACCAGTCTAGACTTAAAATACTCTTGTTTACACGGAAAAGGTCATTTTCTCATTGACTGCTGTTACAGTCTGTTCGTTCTCCTGTTCAGCTGGTCCAGATTCAATTAAGCCACCCAAGTGCTGAATGTACACTGTAGGCTCAGACATTTCCAGGTTCAAGTTTCATTACATGTGCGAAACTAACATATCATTCTATGATATATAGTATGTTATTAAATTATCACGCGAAAGATTTTATGCAAAATTTTTCTTTATCGAAAGTATTTCATTTGTAGTGCATAGTTTTTGTAAATTTATTATATTTTTTATATTAAAGTGTCTGTCTTATTTCGAAGCATCACGGAGGAATTGAGGTAAATGGAGTAATGATTATAACAGAAAAAATATTGGTTTAATGGTCACCGTCTGAAAGGTCTTCCCACCGGTTTCCCAACTCCAAATGTTATACTGAAAAGCATTTGTATTGAATTGTTTTAATATTATCTGGTGGTGGTTTTGTATCCATAAATAAAAGATATGACGATAAAAATTATGTGTGAGGAATATTGGTCATAGGACAAGCCAATATAAATAAAAAAAAGAGTAACTGAAAACCTGGAGGAGATTTAGTTATAATGTACCAGATTATACAGAATGGTCCTCCTAACGTGGAAACCCCCAAAATTTTCCTGGAACGGTTGCAGATCACAAAATGCAGTTATAGCTAAATGAAATTACGTACGGCGGCAAGTAATTTGCCGTAAGTAACACGTATATGGGCAGAAATAATTAAACCACATATGATTTCCCCCCTATAAACATATATTTATTTCAACGGCATCTGTAAGTACGCGCAAATAGGAATTCAGATATATAGCATATGCAATGGAAAGTAACACAGAAATACCATTAAATAATGTGCAAATATGATTAAGTTAGGTGGGCCGGTAGCATGGGGAAGTGGACCTGTACTCACAGCTGTAAGCAAGCAACACGCGCTCTGACTTATTCTAGCGGTTTTAAAGTCTGCCATGCCACCACACAGCAAACGAATTGGTTTAGCCCTGGATGCTATATGAATGTTATGGAGTGTTTATAAGTATAGGCTGACTATCGATTTTCGGCTGACATGTAAGTTAGAAATTCTACAGAGTTTCTCGAGATAATGGTAAAAATTGTTTGTGGGCATATATGATAAAGAGTGTGACATATTAGGTGTAGACATATAAACTAGTGCTCCTAAAATGCCCTGAATGGGTCCGGTACTAGGACGGGATTCGGCGAGACCAGGCCTGGCCAATAGAAGAAATTTCAATATCGATGGCAATGGGCAATTCGGGGTAAAACTGTAAAACCTACGAGTGTCATGGGAACATATCCTATGCAGGAACCATAGGAACCATAGGTAGGCACCACCAGAGGTTCTCTCTGTAAACTAATACATCGAAGTTGGGTTCGAGCTGGCAGTGTTTGAAACTCCGCATGCTGGAGAACACAATGAGGGCCCTCCATCCAGTGAGGGTTGGATGCAGTGAGCGGTGACACAGCTCCTGGACAGATAGTAGTGGCGAGGGCAGTACCTCAGCTGGAGCACGATTGTGTCTGGGTGGAGGGTCTCAGTGTTCATGTGGAGACACCGAAGGCACACAACTGTCCAAGCAGTGTATCCGCTTGTTGTACTAGTGGAAGTACCTGTGGTGATTGGGTCTTTATCAGTCCCTTGCAGTTTGATCCCTCACGCAGATTACGCTCATAAGAGATCAGATACTCTCGCGAGGCTGTTCCTGACACATGCGATTTTACCCAGTCATCAAATTTGCTCTATAATGTAATTAATTATCATATTTATAGCTATACTCTGATAGTTACAAATTATGGTCATGGTTTCTATGTGTGATTTTCAACACACTACCAGCACAAATCCATCCCAGCCTGACCTCGACGAGATCAGTGTTGAGAGTCTGCTTAAATGGTGTCAAAGCCACTAAATGTTCTCGATTGTCCTACTCTAAACAACATAAGAGGGCACCTAAGCGGTTTCGTACAAGGTAAACACGTGCTCTTCCTTACCTTCAATTGAAATTTGTGGGTTTGGGTTTGTGGCAGATTAACGCACTATCCATCACGCAGGATGCCATTCAGCTAAAAATCAGGGAGAGTCTCATAACAGTGACCAATCCCTCATGGACTATGACCCGAGTGAAGGGCCCGATAACAAAGGACTGAAATGTCTTAGGTAACCATAAGCACCCCCCCCCCCTAGGCCACACACAAACCCCAAGACTGTGCAATTGTGTGACTTAAGTGATCTCTCACGTTGTCACTGAGACGTTAGCACTCGGATGCTCCCATGCTCCAGCCGAATTTCTACCATCACCTCTATTGTCTATTCAGTATCTGTGCTGCCAATCACTGCGTCCACCCAATTAATGGGTAGGGACCCTCAAGTAAGTAGAGGAGAGAGAAAATTCCCTGCACACAGACACTGGCCTCATTAACCCGCTTCCTTCCTGGCGCTGACCCCTTAGATAGACGATCTAGGAGCACTAATCATTCTCTAATATCCAAAGCAAAAGATAAAGCAGCCCAAGATTCTGAGGTACCTCTGGCAACATCGCGAAATATCGAACTGCCAGGCCAGCTGTAAACATTTAAAAAATACATAGTGAATAAATGAATAAACGACCTTGTGGATTTGTTTTAACTACCTGCGTGTCTGCGACTGTATCTTCAGTCACTTACTTAAAAGATACGGCAGTCTATCAAATGGTATAATTTCTAGCCCAATGTCTCCCCTTCTGTAGCCCAGACTTGGGCCAGGGCTGGTAATAGCATTCCTGATCTGCACTCAGGTCCTTAGCACATAGAGAAGTCAAAAAATTTCGTTCTAAAAATTAGTCTTAGTAAGGAATGTGACATACAAATGTCTGGAGGAACTGGGGTCCCATTAAACAATAAATTACCTGGCTCTGGTGCCAAACAAGTTTGCAAAATTGATATATGAAGTTAAACCATAAAGTTAGTAGAGGAGAAACAGGTGTGTAGGGACACTTACATGTGAGTGGAAGGTAGGAGAGGAAAGGTAGGTGTCAGGGGATACCCACCTGTGAGTGGACAGGTGTCAGAGGATAACCACGCTTGAGTGAAATGTAATAGAAGAGAGACAGGTGTCAGGGGATACCCACCTGTGGGTGAACAGGTGTCAGAGAATAACCACGCTTGAGTGAAATGTAATAGAAGAGAGACAGGTGTCAGGGGATACCCACCTGTGAGTGAACAGGTGTCAGAGGATAACCACGCTTGAGTGAAATGTAATAGAAGAGAGACAGGTGTCAGGGGATACCCGCCTGTGCGTGGTGGGTAGTAAAGGAGATATAGGTTTGCAGGGTTGCCCACCTGCGAGTGGAAGGGATGCGTGTTGCAGCTGGCGTAGGTGTCGGAGCTGGCGACACTACCCACGTCGCCATTGTTGCCAGCGGTGGCTGGGGGCTGCTGCGGTAGGGATGCTGCCCTCGATGACACATCCACGGCATAGCTCGCCCTTAGGGTGCGCATCTCGAGGCAGATGGGGCTGCGGAAGTCGCTTGTCGGCCGCGGCATTAGGCTCTCGGCGTCCATGAACTCCTTGAAGTCCTGCACCACGCCCCCCAGCACCCTCTGTAGCCCCTCCTACTGCATCCTTATGTACACATACACGACACTGGTTCTGGTCTTCTACACACATCCCTGCTCCTACCACCCGACAACTGCATGCCAACTGCCACCACAAATGTTAACATTTTCAGTCAAATTGAATATATCATTTTAGGAATTGAAGAGAATATTTGTTCTGTGCAAGTGTACTAGTATCTGCATAATGCTTAGTTACGGGTCTAAACCAATAAATAAGTGTTAGATTTTATTGGCAGTNGCAAGTGTACTAGTATCTGCATAATGCTTAGTTACGGGTCTAAACCAATAAATAAGTGTTAGATTTTATTGGCAGTAGCTGTTTGTGAGAATATTGAATGTTGTGACAACAACGAACTGTCTCGCCCATTACTTGAGGGACTACCCTTGTTGGATGTTATTTTTCACTCTGTACAGTGNGTGACAACAACGAACTGTCTCGCCCATTACTTGAGGGACTACCCTTGTTGGATGTTATTTTTCACTCTGTACAGTGCAGATGATTGAATTCACTTTCTATGCAATATCCCGTATGCACATATAGCTGCTTAACCACAGGCAAATGCACTCTTTTGGGTCCTGAAACTAATGTACATTTCAAGTAACATCATGCTCGTGTAAGTATCGTGCGCNAGGCAAATGCACTCTTTTGGGTCCTGAAACTAATGTACATTTCAAGTAACATCATGCTCGTGTAAGTATCGTGCGGTTTTATCCCTAGACACTAATAAAAATGTATGTTCTTGTCTTATAGATTATAGCCATCTCATTTGCGCTGTTTGCCTTGCTGTTTCAGAAGACACAGCATCTTCCATATTTACTGCAAAGATGCAGACTGCAACATCTTCCGAAATGTCGGGGAAGCAACGACAATGAGCAGCTGCATCTCAGAAACTGAAAACTTGCAGACATATATACCGCGCAATCTTGCTAACTGCATTAAAAAAAAGAACTAAATAAAAGTGGTAGCATTATCTATGAACATGAGGAATAATCTCAATTACGATCTTCTAATGAACAAGTCTAGAAATTGGTGTAAAATCTTGTTCCCCTTAACCACACATGTTCAAAGGCAAATAATAGGAGCGCCACAAACACAACAGACTCTGAAAGCAAACTATAAAAGGGCCAGAGAAACATAAACAGCTAGAATTTTATTTTTATATGTACTGTACCACAAAACACGCTGTCCATTACTTAATATATAATATTAATTTTAATGATAACCCGCAAACTGTAGTTTTAACTCTGCCTGTTGTTGGTAAAATTACAACACAGTCTGTCAACAGGAAATAGTCATACGTTAAATATTCAGATTTTTTCGCTTCGTTGATGTATTTTAACCTACTTATAACTGCGATTCATTGAAATTTTCGCCGACCTCCTGTAACGCAGTCGGCTGGAGCATCGCCGGTCTGAGGTGCGGGAGGTTCTGGTTTCGANGAAATTTTCGCCGACCTCCTGTAACGCAGTCGGCTGGAGCATCGCCGGTCTGAGGTGCGGGAGGTTCTGGTTTCGAATCCTAGGTAAAACATGTGTGTTAGTTTAAGTTAGGTCATAAGTTAGTTTGTAAGCCGTTCCCTGATAAGCCTTTAGGCGTAACACCGGGCGACGTTAATAATAACTTTACAATTCCAATATAATTGCAATTTACCAAGAAAAATAAAACTAGCTGTTTAAAAGTCTGACTTATCAGATACAAGCATCGTAGCTCTCGTGTGAACTAACTGGTCAATACGAACGTCAGCTTTCCATGCTAGGAAGCATGTCATGTGCAGGTGACTTGCATTATTTTCCTAATCTGTACGCTATGTCCTTTGTGACCAAAAGTGTTAAAAACCTCGTGATCAGTGACATGGTAGTATTTTCGCATTTGATTTTTCAGCAGACCCATGCATTCATAAACATAATTGAGCACAGTTTGAAATTATCCTTTCAGTTAGACGAAGTGCATTAAAATTTCGACGTACACGCGTTGTGTTAGCCGTGAATTGAAGACATGAGAATTTAACAGTTGTAGTGGCAGAAAGGCNAAATTTCGACGTACACGCGTTGTGTTAGCCGTGAATTGAAGACATGAGAATTTAACAGTTGTAGTGGCAGAAAGGCATTCAATGCTAGGAGTTTGAAATTGGTTTTTGAGCACCCGACGACCCTGGGGACTACGACTAAAAATAAATAATACNAGGCAAATGCACTCTTTTGGGTCCTGAAACTAATGTACATTTCAAGTAACATCATGCTCGTGTAAGTATCGTGCGCTTTTTTATCCCTAGACACTAATAAAAATGTATGTTCTTGTCTTATAGATTATAGCCATCTCATTTGCGCTGTTTGCCTTGCTGTTTCAGAAGACACAGCATCTTCCATATTTACTGCGAAGATGCAGACTGCAACATCTTCCGAAATGTCGGGGAAGCAACGACAATGAGCAGCTGCATCTCAGAAACTGAAAACTTGCAGACATATATACCGCGCAATCTTGCTAACTGCATTAAAAAAAAAAAACTAAATAAAAGTGGTAGCAGTTATCTATGAACATGAGGAATAATCTCAATTACGATCTTCTAATGAACAAGTCTAGAAATTGGTGTAAAATCTTGTTCCCCTTAACCACACATGTTCAAAGGCAAATAATAGGAGCGCCACAAACACAACAGACTCTGAAAGCAAACTATAAAAGGGCCAGAGAAACATAAACAGCTAGAATTTTATTTTTATATGTACTGTACCACAAAACACGCTGTCCATTACTTAATATATTATATTAATTTTAATGATAACCCGCAAACTGTAGTTTTAACTCTGCCTGTTGTTGGTAAAATTACAACACAGTCTGTCAACAGGAAATAGTCATACGTTAAATATTCAGATTTTTTCGCTTCGTTGATGTATTTTAAACTACTTATAACTGCGATTCATGGAAATTTTCGCCGACCTCCTGTAACGCAGTCGGCTGGAGCATCGCCGGTCTGAGGTGCGGGAGGTTCTGGTTTCGAATCCTAGGTAAAACATGTGTGTTAGTTTAAGTTAGGTCATAAGTTAGTTTGTAAGCCGTTCCCTGATAAGCCTTTAGGCGTAACACCGGGCGACGTTAATAATAACTTTACAATTCCAATATAATTGCAATTTACCAAGAAAAATAAAACTAGCTGTTTAAAAGTCTGACTTATCAGATACAAGCATCGTAGCTCTCGTGTGAACTAACTGGTCAATACGAACGTCAGCTTTCCATGCTAGGAAGCATGTCATGTGCAGGTGACTTGCATTATTTTCCTAATCTGTACGCTATGTCCTTTGTGACCAAAAGTGTTAAAAACCTCGTGATCAGTGACATGGTAGTATTTTCGCATTTGATTTTTCAGCAGACCCATGCATTCATAAACATAATTGAGCACAGTTTGAAATTATCCTTTCAGTTAGACGAAGTGCATTAAAAGTTCAACGTACACGCGTTGTGTTAGCCGTGAATTGAAGACATGAGAATTTAACAGTTGTAGTGGCAGAAAGGTATTCAATGCTAGGAGTTTGAAATTGGTTTTTGAGCACCCGACGACCCTGGGGACTACGACTAAAAATAAATAATACCTAGGCACCTGTAAAGTTCTCATTATCATCTGGCGACGCACTTAACTGTGAGAGGCTGTATACTAGCTTGACTTCTGCTATTGGCCAGCTTACTGTGTGGAACACTCGAGGGACTATTTTAACCACTGTAAAGTTATTACTTTCCCGTAAGGTGGCTTACAAAGGTAAATGACTCAGTATGAAGGACAGCGGCTAATGAAACCAAGAATAATGCTCGAGTGTGTGTAGGGCAGTGAGGTTTAGTGCGTCACTAAATAATAACGTGAATTTTTCAGGCCTATAATAATACCGTAGAAAGTACGAATCCGTAAGAAATTTCCTCCACATTATTCCGATAGTTTCTAGAGACGCAATGCAGCTTTACTCACGACACCGTTGTGTGGTCAGCCATGTAAATTAAAACTAGCCAACTATCCTTCTATTTTCTCTCCATCCTGATGTGCCTTAATAGTACATGCGTATAGGATATTCTTTTCTCATCTAGACAGTTTAAGTTTCAAAATGGTAAATATGACATTAAAATGTACATAATAATGAAATGAGAAAATATAGTATAGGCCGTTCATGGTAAACTGATAACTTTTGGAAGCCCAGCTTAAGATCTACTCGTCTATACATAGCACATTCTTCCAGTAGATGTAAAATTAACATTGCTGTGGGCACCACCACTTTGTTCATGCGTCGCCCAAGTGATTCTGTAAAATTATTATAAATGCAAATATTTTCCGAATTTTTTCAATTTGCACTTATGTATATGCATTAAAAGAAGTAAACAAAAGTAATAATTTAAGCAGTCACATATGTTTATCTAACAGTATTCATTCATTGTTACGACATGGACTACTTTTCCTCCGTCGTTACCAACCTTACTGGGCGAATGTCACTCAGTTTACCTGTTAAAATATATACAGTTAGGGAAAGTGACATTTTTCAAAGGTTGATTAAAAAAGTTCTCAGTTAATCGTAAACCACCTATAAAAATAAATGCAAAAAAAATTGGGCTTTTAGTTAATACAATTTGCAAGTACACTACAGACAAAAAAAAGTGTTTACCATACTACCTCTGTGGAAATACAACATGTTGCAGGAATCCGATAAGATGAGAATCTGCGAAACTCTGCTTCTCGGAGTGCGAGTGAAGCAAGCGCTGAGGGCCGCACCTAATTATCAGCTTTATCATTAAGATATGGTTTATTAATGAGGCAGGTTAATGGGTGCGGCTTTCTGCGTTCACATCGCCCGTGCTCCAGCAAGCAGAGTTGCGCAGAATTGAGTATAACGTGATTTATGGAAGTATTTGTGCTTGGCACTGCTCGGAAAGGTGCTTATACGCAATCGGAATATGGTAAATAGTATTCCTATCTTGTAGACACACCCAATGTTGTGGAGAGAGTTCCTGGCTATTTGTCTTTCAAGTAAACAATTTCGTGATTGGATGTTTATAGCTGCTATGCATCGTCGGTCTCTGCTAGCGAATAGCTGGTGTTCAGTAATAGACTAATCTAATTTTTAATTAGCTCTGTCAAATACCACAATGTTTTCTCACAGTGACACATACATAATAACTAATTGAAAACTTCAGGTGTGCAGGTGGGAAATTAGGTATAGCCTGTGTTGAACTTTCTTCGAAAACCAGGCATCCCTATCTATATGCAGTGCATTTGTGAAAGGGATTTTCAAAATTATAATTACCATAACTCTTTCAATATTATTTGAACAATTTCCACTGTTATATTTATTATTTTCTTATTTAGAAGTCAAAATGTTATATTTGCGCTATGGAAATTTAAATAGGCGTAGACTATAATCGAATGTACAACAAGTGTAGTTGTGAGTGGAATTTTAAATTTTTTTAGTTAATGTGTCGCATTTGAATTTTTCTTTTCTTAGGTTTATTGCAAGTAAATTTTTAAATTGCATTATTATGAACACTTTAATGCCACATTTAACACTTTGGAAACTCGAATAATCAATACAATAAAAGGTAATATCCCTGGCGCACTTGTTTGACACACACATGACTTCAAAGTGTCCATGTACCTGTCACTTCAACTGCGTTCCAGCATGTTTAAATTACAGGTTTTTATGTTGAAACTGTTACACATGCTCCTAATATGTTTACCTATGAAAATAAACTTCACACAAGAAGATGACGGATAGTATCGTGCATGCTATAAAAGAAGCAGCCAATTCCAAAACGTCTCATCTATTGAATTCCCAACGTTCTTCTTCTGTCGAAAAAAAATTTGCATAATTTAGCTACCAAAAAGTCATTTTTTCTTGTTAGAACTAAGAATCATAGTTGCCGGCAGTTCCAAAGTGTCTCTTCTCCTGAAGCTTTTTTATACAAAATTGAGGCTATAGAATGTTTCCCTTAGTTTATAAATAAAACTATATGTTGGCTAACATGGCATGTGTGTGTTTGACTTTAACCCTCCACTTCAATAATGTCTCTTTGTCCAACGTTTATTATGCAAAAGTGTCTCCTGTCCTAAACATAAATTTAAAAACGTCTCTTCTCTAATGTAGGCTACTGTTACAAACCGTATTTTGTTTAACATGGTTTTACCTTTTAAGCAAACTATTACGATCTTGATAGATAAACTTTATTAAATATCAATTATCTAATATCTAATACTGATGCATGAAAGGATTTAAAAGGCATTATCTAGGAAAATATTGCATAATATGTTTTTTGTTATAATTTAGAATTTTTGTTAGATGGACAAAAGACGTTTCGGAATTTTCCACCAGAAGCATAATTTTGTAGTCCTTTGACATAGTTAAAAATAGCTTTTTTAGACCTCTTAGTCTTAGAACATACTACCACCCCACAAGCGAAACTACGACACGAACCTGCATTGAACTATAGAACAGACTTCCCATCAGCAAAATGACAGGGTCACCATGCAAATCCCTATAGGTACACGCAACACGACGATAACACCGCACGCTAGTTCAGAGCCTCATGTGTAGAGGCGGTGGTGCGCTTAACGCGCGAGGCAGTTTCACCCTTAACGATCCTGAGATTCTGAGCTTCAAACGCTAAGATAGCTTCAGCTATATCACCGTCTTAAAGGCGCTGATTACGAATTCTGCAGCCACAGTTTAAAGAGGCAATTTGTTTTTGAAGAAACGCCTTCTAAACGCACCAGTTATAAAGATAATCATTAGAAGAAAGTACTCTATGTGATGGGGCACCTGTTTTTCGCGAAAATATTTCAGGACAAGTAGTGTTCCAAAGCATTTTCGTTCAAAACCACTTTCGCAATTGGATCGTTTGAATTGTTATGGGTCTTATCTGTCTGGCCGCGAATCACGGACGGTCAGTATCGGAAAACCTTAACTCTGATTGGCTCACTCGCGTAACAGACACTCTTCACAGAAAGACAAGCGACCAATAGCAAAATGAAGACTGCAAGTGTGCACGTAGGAATTTGAAGTCTCGCCTCCGCGGAAATAATTTGTTAAAAACAGGTGGCCCTAGCTATGTGACATTTTTTAAAGAATAACGTTTAGTTAAGAAATATTGCCAATTTAACATTAAAATTTACATTGTTCAAAAAATTATAATAAATATACATATATTACTTAACTTTGAAAATGTTGAATCGTGGCGGTATTCTCTGAGGAAGTCGCGTTGCATTTTTTTTTAAGGCTCGACTGCACACCTTCTGCAGAAGTTCTTTGTTTTCGCGTCATAATTTCGGATTCACAGTAATTACTGACAATGAACGACTACATGAAATTTAAAATTTACGAGCCTTTTTAATATTTTTGTGCTTGATTTCAATTGTGTGTAATGTATTTGTTGTAAAATGTTGAGAACATATTTACATTATACAAATACGTTCTCGACTTTTTACAACAATCAGATAACATACCATTAAAATTATGCACAACAATATTAAGCAACTCGTAAAATTAAAATTTTCTATAGTTGTACATTGTCAGTAATTACTATGAATCCAAAATTATGACTCGAAAACAAAGAATTTCCGCAGAAGAAGTGCAACTGAGCCTTAAGAGGAGTACGCAGCTGCGCGCTCAAGGTCAAGAAGCGAGGAAGCGATACGGGCGACACAAATACACACCCCTAGCGCCTCATCGCCCCTACGCGCAAGGCGTGCAGTGTTTCCGTCGTGATTTCGTACTCTGCAAAGTAGCTGAGTAGCAGTGGGACTCCATTACACGCGATGGAAGCCCACAGATTAAACTGTGACTGTATAGTCGTACTTTTCTATTTCCGTCTGTTCTTTTTCTCACCGCATATGCAAGTTTTAAAAATGCGATGTACATAGATTTTCACAAATATTTTTCTTCATGAATAAACTTAATATGACACAAGTAACAAATTAGGGACACAGATAATTGTTTTTTTTTTTTTACATTTACTGGCAAACGTCATATTTTCAGAACATTTGTTTATCAAGACACGCGTATTCACGCAAAAAAAGGTTTCACAGAAAGTGATTGAATACCTGCTCCTCTCTCTGTTACACGCCTGCCCGCACGAGGTGCCGTGAGAAAATGCGCGTCATTCTGTAGCAGTAATGCATTGTGGGGATTTGGAAACAATCCCCACAAAGGCGGAGGAAATCTCTTAGCGGGTCGTCCTTTTTGTACTATGCTTCACATTCAGTAATACTACTCGAACCATAGAGCAGTCGGGCACACAGAAGCAAAAATGTCCTGTTGCAACATTCACAGATCTCAGTCTTCAATCAGAAATAATGCACGCTACTACATAGAACCACGTGCAGCCAACACGCGAGGCGACTGTCACGTCGATTCGCTTCTGTGCTGCTGGGTATTCTGTAACTGAGCTGGATCCATGACAGCTACAACAGTTCACTACAAAACTCTTAACGTAAACCAGTGGCCACTGACTTCGCACAAACATAAACTGTAAGGTGTTCCCTTTTTCCGAATAGCCCCATACTCGTGATCTTGAGTCGAGTGGAGAAATTTGGGCGGCTCTGAATAGCGAGGTCTTGAGAGCCGGTGAGGCGAGCATGAAGCAGCGCCAGAATGCAAGGGCGGGGGGAAACGGGAGATCACCGAGAAAACCCGCTGACCAGCGGCATCGTCCGGCATGATTCCCACATGCGAAAATCCGGAAGTGACCCCGCCGGGAATCGAACTAAGTGGGAGGCGAGTAGTCTGACCACTACACCATCGCGGTCTACGTGATGATGAGAGTTTTCGGATTCTCTGAATGTCAGTTTCAACTATAAAAAATTGCGCAATTTTGGAGCTTTGTCACTGGGCGATAATAAGGCCCGTATTTAACACGCCCTGGAGGCCAGTTAGCCAGTTACAGACAACCTGGAAGTAGAGTGGCCGAATCACGCACGGCCAGTTAAAAAAATGAAGCCATTGGACAAATGCAACTCGCTCAAGTGTATAGAGTACTGCTAAATATAGCCTACTGCCGCATGAGTTCATGAAACTTCCACTTATATTCTTATAACTAGAGCCAGTTACTTTTCGCGTAAAAATCTGAGCACACAGTAGACTTCAATACTATATGCACACCTCAGCTGTTATATCTCCATTGGCTGCTGGCGCCGTGTCAGTCTTTGACCGAGTCACTCAGGATTTAGTAACTCCGACAGTGAACCTTCGTGATTCGTGCGCAAACGGTAACACGGGCCAGAACATTTATTAAGCCAATTAAAGAAGCTGGACGACCCTACAGTGCTTTGAACTGTATCCTGTCTCGAAATCTTTTCGCGAAATATCACTGCCCCTACTTATAACCTATATGTTTTCTAAAGGATCCCTAAAAGTGCATCGAAAGAGATGTCACCACCTTTGGTTAGTATACGAATTATCGCAAGGGAAACAAAAATTTCACTTTTCCTCTTACTTTTGCGTTCACGTTTGAATTTACGTTTGAGTATTTTCCTAGTCAAATCGCAATTTGGGTAACGCGGAGCGTCAAAAAAAAAAAAAAAAAAAAAAAACGCTAACATTTTTATGTTCATAAAACTTTCGTCGTGTAATCATATCATCGGATAATGGCCGTAATTATGTCCAGAAAGACATATTAACCCGTACACTTAGCATAGGGACACACAACTCCAGAAATAAGAATTTAAGAAGGACTTGCAGAAGTCCTCAGATGTTTGTAAACCACCCAAATCAAATGTACGTGTTATAAGACACCACGATTAGTTCAATTGACAATGAAATACATGTTTGCAACTTCTTAGTGAAACGTTTTGTTCGCCTGGAAAAAATATGTCTCAGCGAAGACAATGGCAGTCCAGGGATTAATGCAATGACATACCTTCGAAAATATACTACGTAATTTATACACGCAATGAAAATTTTGCCTTCTTCAAGTCATTTTTAGTACTTTTCACTTACCCGTCGATCATTTTTTGGAAAGTATCTGAGCGCACGGCGAGTCTAGGTCACAGAGTCGAACCACTGGTTCAAGTTTAGAGTGAAGCCTTGCCTTCCCCACTAGAAAATTTACTACTGGATTTTAGCTAAGAAAATAAACTACTCGAGGAAGATAACGCACATTAAGAGGTAAGTTTGCCTAAATGATAAAATTATTTACCAAACGTTTACCAGTAGTGTTACCTTGAAGCATTTATAAAACAGTTACACTTGCAGAACATAGTTGACAATCTAATTTTCTACATAAGTTGTTATAACACTACGATAAATCACCAACCATATTATTGAAGTTATCAAGCGAACATAATTTGTATGCGTTATCATGTTCTCAAAGTATTTAAATCAAACAAATATAGAGTATCTGCTTGTGGTTCCAACGATTTGTGTAAATTTTTTAGTATTATTTTCATAATATAATTATATCTTCCACGAAGCAAATAGGGCTCCTTTGCAGTCTTCTTAGTTGAATTTGGCAATTTACGTCCGGCCTTAACACGTTGTGGTTCTTACAACAGTTGATGATTTATTCCTGTATTGCCTCATTATGTAATACAAAAAGGTACATCTAAACAAACAGATAATACCTAGAAGCAACGAAAATGTTACAATAATGTTGACAAGTGTGCATAAAATAATCTCACAAAGTTGAGCCATATTTCAAGTTCTAATGGGGCTTCGCAAAAATGGTTCTTTAGTTGCAGGCTTGAAAGTAAACAAAAAATCATCTTACTGAACTTCTTATTTAAGGATCGTGCGGCACTCCCTTCACTTTAGATTTATATCTGGTTGTCAGTCGCACAGTTTTCCCTGTCCGCGCACACGGAAATATGACAGTAGCTACAGACAAAAAAATTATTAACTTTCTATAATTTAAACAACTGTATCGGAACTTTGAACATATTATAATGTACACTTGGACTGTACGAGTTTTTATATACACAAAGGAAAATTTTGAAATTCGGTAAATATTTATGTTACGTTATTTTTTGCACAAAGTGAGGCATAAATATAAGTATTAAAACATTAAGTCTTTATGAAATACCATGTAAAATATATTAGAAATTACGTCAGATAAAACAACAAATTTGTTAGACTGTTGGTATTTCACTGAATTGAAGTTCGAAGTCGAAGGAACTTTTGTGGTTTGTAACACCACACTTCATTTATAAAATATATGTCGTCATGATTGTATCATACGAAAGTAGGACAATTTTAGCTAAAATAATATGTTTTATAATAAAAACATTATAATTTATTATACCAGCAAAACTGTTGTGCAGGTTTTACACTCTCAGGTAAAACGTTCTCGAGGAAACTTCTACGAAGATTGAATTGTCAGGCAACGTTTTATTTTATTGATGGAAAGGGCTATAAATACAGATCAGATATTCACACGCGCCAGATCTCATTTCCGGAACTTGACAGTCTACACAAGAATTTGTTATTTAGTCAAAAATAGTTATTTTCATTTATTTTTTAACAAACAAATTTATAGTCTCTAATGTGAAGGACACGTCTGTATTTTAACGGTCACTCTTTGTCTCGACACTCTCGATCCTCAGCTATTGGTTTACAGCTATCGCTGTACTGCTCAGCCAATTACGATCGAGGTCAGATGTATGGGGATTATGTTTGTTAATTCTTCGGCTTCGTCATTGACGCAGTAGTTTTCCAAACAGCAGCTAGTTAGCTATGCTCAGATCACCGATATAACTTAAATGTACTTGTATTTGGAGTCTATCATGTTCTCAGTTCGCAAATTCTTACCGTTACCAACCACAGCACGTATGCGATCAGCATGAGTCAGCCCTAACGATTCTTAACCAAATGTAAGTCAGTGACATCTGGCAAAACGATAGCTATTCCGAGAAAGGTAGGCCAGTGAAATTGACTTTAGAAACTGTTCCCGTCTTCAGTGTCTAGCGGCGTGGCCACGAAATCAGTCTTTTAAAGACTGTTTACGGTAAACTGAGCAGTTTTGAAAGCCTTGCTTAGTATCAACTTGTTTGAGCAATGTGTATTCTTCCGCCATATTTAAAATTTACATCGCCTTACGCCTGACTACATAATTATTAAAAAAGGAAATTCTTAGAAATTCGCTAATTGTTACACATACATAAATAGAAAAAACAAAATAAATTATTTCAGTGTTCACAAATGTTTACCTAGAAAATTTAATTTGACGTTAAGAAACGGAACTACTTTCTCTCCGCCGTTACCAACTTTACTGGGCGCATACCAGTTAGTGAGGCCGTTAAAATATATGCAGATAGTGGCAGTGACATTTTCATAGGTTGATTACAAAAGTGCTTCGTTAACCTTTACCAACGTATACCATATACCTTGCAGCCACGAGTATGCTATATTCTGTTGTTCATAAAAAATATTCTCGTGCTACCACTCAGAAATAAAATAAAATGTATTCTTTTCTAAGCACAAAACTGAGTTTTTCGCGAATTCCTTTACACTTATATTTTTCCATACTATCGTGAGAAGTGATAGTAGCAGTTGTGGAGTTGCCAGACTTATTCCATTCGAAAAATCGTATTCAAGATTAAGAAAATTACTTAAAGAAATTTAATAGTGAATATTTAGGGAACTAACATAATTTTTTTCTTAAGATTAAAAAGACTGTCTTCGACTATATTTTGCAAACTCAGAGAAAATATTGGATACAATTTTTAAGTATTTTGTTTGGTCAAATTTAATAAAGAGGAGCTCAATAATTTTGTGTTATTGTTTTATGTACACTCTGATCAACAGAAACTTATCTTTAACTAGTAATCTTCTTTAAGTTTTTCTACGAAAAGTTTGTAGCATTACCAAACTTTTCGCAGAAAATTACACACATTTCAAATTATCAATTGTTTCGTACAATCGCTGATCCTTAATGCTATTTTAGTAACTTATTTAAATCTAGTTCACTAGAATTTACAGAAATTGCTAAACTACAACGTATTATCTTCTCTAAAATATATCTATATTCAAAGTTCTATGCTTTTTTTTTACAGAAAACTTAACATCATTACAACTGCAATTCACTTAAATAATTAACATATTAATATACAGAACTCTGCTGAGATCAATCTACAAGGAGTTGATGTTGTAATTCATGCAAATCGCTGCGATGAGTGCTGGGTAAAAGGATCGGTAGAAGGCTACAAAGACAAGAGGATAGTTATTTACGAGGTTCGTTAACTTAACACATATTCAAGTTTATATATGAACTACATATTTATTATTATATGGTATCATTAACAATTTGTAATAGACATAACATGGAAGTTGTAATTGTAAAAACAATTAACGTATTTATTTGTATATGATTCCAGTCGTGGATTATTCGTAAAAATGGCAAAGGCTAAAAATAAAATTATATTTATTTGGGACTACGTCTCCTTACGGATAAATATGTGGAGAGAATTACTACCAGTAGGTTTTGTTGAACTTAAATTTATTAGGACTTTTAAAAGCTAATTTGATGTAGTTGACGACGGAGAAAAGTCACCCTTTGATACTGGTAATATGAATCTATTAAGAATTCCACAAATGCATCAGTCAAAAGTTGTTCAAATGTTACCTCTCCTTCTCGAAGCTATCGTAGGTAGAAAAAAATTGCGGGCACTTTTCATGAAAATTTATTTTAACAGAACTATTTAAATAAAGTTTTGTAATAAAAACAGCTATAGCAGAAATTATGAAATCTAATGTATAATATCTCTGAAATTATCTCATTTAATAATCATTTTAAAACACAAATCCAAATATCTGTACACTAAAAATTTTTATCACCGAAGCGATTATACTCTTATGCTACGTCTTTAATTGTAAAATCATAGTTGTTTATCTGTTATTTTATTTTTAATTGTAGTAAGTGCTAATAGATTACCTTTCTTAACATTTCTCGCACAAATTAAAGTGATAAATATATACACACACGTCAATTTTATTGACGTAAATGTAGTGAGATTTTATAAAAATCCATAATGAACCTACGTAAAATAAATACATTTTATTTTGTCTCCTCGTATGAATAACTAACTATCCTCTTTCAGAATTAGGCGCCTTTCAGACAGGCATAATATTTTAATGAAAATATGAAGAAATTATGGAGTGGCCTACGGCATGGCAGAATATACATGCAGCAAAATCATTCAGGTAGATACAAATTGACTATTGAATATGGCATGGGCTATCCTTAGTGATGCAATGTGCTTCATTCCAGCCGCAAAATTCATGCATTAAAATGGGTTTACAGCTTAAGCATGCATGGTTTCAAAGAAGAGAAAGTATAGATTAAATCTCTACGTGTACGATTCGAGTACAAAAATATACAAAATGTAATAATTAATTCTTTTTATTATGTTTAATTTATTGGCCCTATAAACTACTAATTATGATCATGCTTTTACACTGTAATTAAAACCCCTAATGGTTTTGATCTATTTTTCTGACGCCAAATCTATGTCTCTGCTACAGATCGTTGAACTATATCTGAGGCAACTACTTGCGAATATGAAATATATCATGTAACCAAGACTTATGTTTGGTCGTGTGAACCAGACTAAAGCCCTCGCGGAGAGAGCAACTTGCAGTCTTCTTGTTTCTTCCGGAGGTAGTGGACTGCGCCTAGCCAATGCTGTACCTGCAAACCGCACAACACAACAGCCTCTGGGAATGCCTACAGGGCTAGGCGCTTTCTCTAGTCGATCACACATCACATAGGAAACGGATTACCCATGATGAACCATCAGGACTTTAACACAATTATGACATGGCAATACCTGGGCTGTATTACTTTTTCCAACAAAAATGTTTTCAGTACCTGTTAACGAAGCGATAAGGATGGAATTTTCAAACGAACATTCTCTAATAAGTGAGTTTCTTCGCCGCCATCATCAACAAATTGAAGTTGCTCTGATCGACCAATCTATTTCACTTTAAACTCTTTTAACATAACGCCAAAAAAATTAATTTCATTTATTATTAAGAATGTGTAAAATGTGGATTAAAATAAACAAAATGGTTTAGGCCTTATATGAATTCTGTATATGATGCTTATTATGTGAAACTATAGTGATAAATATTAATATGGTTTGAAAAAATATTTTTGTCTTAATGTGGGATACGAAATGGTCATCAAGTTATGACTCCTTTCGTAAGCGATTCTAAAATCTGATTAAATTTACATGACAATATTTTACCCGAATTGAAGAAACTGCCTTAACGATATAAATACGATTAATAACTGTCACATAGCAATTGATAATATATGTTTTGTTTGTTTTGTAGTAATGTGCTGTTAAAATAGAAAGGAAAGGCCGAGAGGAAAATATGCTCCCAGGTACAGCGGGGATTGTTATGGAAACAAGCATATTGGGACAAGGATTGCATAGTACATTGTGTTCACAGGTTAACAGGAAACAAATGGTTGTCTGCAAATGTATATGTTATGCTGGGAGGGGATGTTAACGTACATGAAACACACGCGCACACACAAGGATCTGCCGACTCTTTGGGCACGGCTGATGTTACCAGAGGCGCTGATGTGGTTAGGAGGATCACGGGGGTTCTGGAACATCACCTCCTGCCAGATCCAAGACTTCGCAGGTGAGTAGCGGGGCTGACAAGGTTACGTAACTCCATCTCCAGTGGCAGGCACAGACGAAGTGCGAGGTCCAAGGGAGTTGGGTCGAGGCAGGAGGTGGTGCGCCAGAACCACCGTGCTCCCTCTACTAGGTATGGGCGAAGCGCCGCGTCTCACCTCGGAGCGACTGGCCGAGCCGGGAAGAGGCACATGTGGTAACGACTCTATGTGCAGTGCACGTGCAAGGGGACGTATTCCCCCGAATCACCCTCCTCATGCCTACTGCTGCCCTGTAACGCATCACCACACATGTGTCCACCTTTCCGCCGCACACGATGCCGGCCTAACAGCGGGTAATAACCATACGACGGACACGAGGCACCCTAACGCTCGTATCGCATGCACGCCCCAAGCACTGACTCACGGATTGCCAGCACCGCTGTCAAAAACACGTCGTCAAGTAACGCGAACTAACATGCACATGCTCTTACAAAACTGATATTGATTGACTACTGCCATTCTAATTTGACCATAGGAATGGCATAAAATTTCAAAACCCAAATTTATGCAAACAGACGAGTCAAATACACGTAGTTCTGACAGTTACAGCAAAAAAAAAATACACAGCTGCTAATCAGAAAGTGTTTTCTGCACTACTGCATACACTATACTCAACAAAATGGCAGTGAAACGCATTTTGAAAAAAAAATATATATATACAAATTATTGATATACGTTCCTGCATTGCCTTCTTGTTAACATCATATTAATTTACTCATTATCATTCTGTGGATAAATTTCTGAAATGCCTTCTGTATTTCTTGTTAAAAGAATATCATATAAATTTCCATTCATTTAATTTTGTTTTAACATTTTGATATTAAAATACGATAGAGACTTCAAAAATAGTTTTAAAAATGGTATTTTAATTTTATTTATGTTTGATGTTAATCGATACTGAGCTTACTATGATGAATTATTTTTTACACATATAAACATTTCAGACGAGTTTTGCATTCCATTTACTCTCAAATTTTCTGACACTACATCTGAAGTTATTCTATTTATTTTGTGGTCCTATGGTGTTAAACGAAACGCCTTTAAATGATAAAATGTGTCCAGAAGAAGCGATTATATATATGTATATATATATATGCACTAAAAATTGATGCCGTGAATCAACCGTCAAGTCCATAATATTAAATTATTCCTCATTTTTAGCTCCTGTTCACATGAATGACGAACTGAATGATATTTCAATAATAAATTGCATTAAGGAAAAAAATACCTTATAGGGAAACGGAACCATAATTCAACCAGAGCACAAAACTTTCACAATTTATTTATTACGTTTATTACCCGCTGTAGTCTAACAGCATGTGTGCAGAAAGGCCTTAAACGCCTTACCAGTTCACTGAGTTCACTTTGCAATTTGTGTTTTTATCGCATGAGAACTGGCAGGCATGTTACATCGAGTACAGTTAAACAACTTAAATGTAAATGTCACAACAATTAACAAAAATGAAAATTCAAAACACGAAAATTAAACTACTCATATTGATAAAATGGTTTGCATATTGATAAATTATCAACAAAGGACAAATAATTAAAACAACATTTACGGCAAAATAATTAATTTAAACTTAAAAATATGTAATACCACTAACAAATAACAGTAAAACACATAAAATAAACAAAAAACGTTCACGTAAATGTGAAATACTTAACCAACGAAAATTATAAAGTGCTTGTGAGATAAAAGTGAATAACTGAAAAATAATTTTCATTTTGTGTGTGTCTGTAAGCTGTGTGTACAGTGAATCATAATAATATGGTGGTATTTATTTCTACATAAAGGGAATCATTAAAAGCGGTAAAACTATTCGTTAAAGGAGGGAATGACATATATTGTGTAACATTTTCCCTCCGAGTTACGACAGAACTCTTATATCTACTGTAATTAGCCAAAATTTCTCAAATTTATTATTAAGAGCAGACCACTTCTGTTTTGACCAAGTTTGAAAATAATTTTACAGAACAGAAAAATTCCCTCAATAAAAAAATGCAAATCTATATTAAGAACCAATATTGTCTTGCGTAAGCTATAATTTTATAATACTTGGTACAAACGACTATACCAGATGTTCTAGTCCATAGATAAATAAACAAATGAATAAATAAGATATTTGAAGGCGAACTGCATTTGTAAATCAGAGTTTCTCTGAAATCTCTTTAAATGTATCCTCAAGTTCACTTATTTCTATCCCAACTAACTATAATTCAACGAAGAAAACATTTTATGCACATAATTGTAATCTGAAGTACTTAATGAAGACGACGACAAAATAATTATATCACTTTAATTTATTTAGACCATTTAAACCACCTGAACAGAAACAATATGTCATTCCAAACGTTCTTTGCCAGTCGACGGGATTCGCATTTGATAGAGTAGAATTTAATTCAAAAGTGAAACCTTGAATATATATATAAAAAACGTTATATACGTTAAGAGTAATCCACATTTATTTTTGACAAATATTTTAGGTAGCCCTGAAAACACTGCTGTTTCTATAGCACAAAGTAAAACTTAAGTTTATAGCACAAGAAGAGTTTTTAAAAGTGGATTAATATTACTGGATAAAAAGCAATTAAAGTTAAAACGAAGCTTGTTCTGAAGCACTGTGATACACGCAAGCGCGCAGTAACATAAAGTAGAGGAAACTTAGAGCATACTCTGATATAAAGCAAGGGAGACAAATGTTGATAAATGTTATGTTTTTAAAAAGCATGCTGTAGAATTAAAATAACAATATGTGAACAAGTCTGAAGTGTTTTTTTTTAAATTATGCGAATTCAATTTTTAACCTAATTTCTATTTTCTGAAACATGAATCATCGCTAATCGAAGATACTGGCACCACTTGCTTGAACATAAGTATTGAGCGTTTTACTACTGTTCGTAAAATACTTGCAGAAATAATTTTGCTTTCATTTTTGCAAAGAAAACAAATACTTCCCTGGAAAGTAATTATAGTCAGTATTTTTCCAACTCACATGCAAAGAAATTATACAATATTTCGCAATAAAAATTATGCTATGCCAAAGTTATGTTATGCAGTACTTTTCCCACTGTTTCATACCAGAACTACCGTTGTCTGACTTGAACATGGCGCTTAGTTAAGCAAACATGCCTAGGACGTTACGAGATTTTACTAAATATGGAATTCCTTATCAGCTGTAACTCTGCATGTTGCAAAGTAAGCTCTGTTTCTTCGAAAGTATCTCTCACGAACCACTACTAAAACTGCAATTTACGGGTTTTATTGGTGCATTAGGTATTTAATATCATTAGTCATAGAATGAGATCAAGCTCTCACTAATATTTCGCATTTCAATTTTACTATAAATTACATTTTATGAAAAGCGAATTTTATAACCAACGTATTACTTACGTTCTTAAAGAAGAAAAGAGCAAACACAAAACCACACGGGCCAACAAAAATAGCTGATTAATACTAAATTAAATATATTAATTCAACCTGCATTATATCGTACTAAGATTAACATTTCTTATATTATGTTTAATAAGTTTACTTAGAACAATGTCTTCAAACGAATCAAACATATTCCGGAGGAAATTTAAATTAAAAAATTATATATTTCGAACCAATATATAAAAATTAGTTCATTAGATTTGATAATATCTTTTTCGTTGTGTCTTCCAGCAAATCTTTATTTTTCGTCTGTAAGCAAATTAAGATCTACCTGAGAGAAACGAATAATTCATTGTTGGGGCCACGTGTTTTTCGCGAAAATATTTACGCGAAGGCTAGACTTCAATATCCTGTCTGCACACTCGCAGTCTTCATTTGACTACGAGCCGTTTGTCTTTGTGTGGAGACAGTCTGTCACACGAGTGAGCGAATCAGAATTAAGTTTCTCAAATACTGACCTTCCGTGATTCGCGGGCAGACAGAAAAGACACGTAACAATTCATATGATCCAATAACGAAAGTAGTTTTGAAACAACATTTTTTTTTTTGGAACACAACTTGTCCTTAAATATATTCGCGGAAAACAGGTGGCCCTGTTTATTGTGCATATTCTTGATAAGATAATACCAAAAATAATTGAGTATTTTACATAATATTGACGGTTACCAATCACCAGATTATACTCAAGTATGTCATTAAGTATGTTATTATGATGAGGCAAAGAAATACTATTTTTGACTTCTAAGAATGAAATTCATAACGTAAATCTGTTAAGCGTACGTCAACAGCTTCTATAACTCAGTGGATAATTCAAACATCTCTACTTGAGGTAAAGCAAAGAAGCTGTTTTAAATAACGCGAAATAGTTATTTTTTCCTGTATAAAACACATTTTTAATAGTGGATACTGAGCTGCCGCTACTAAAATTATCTTTACAGCCAGGCGGCCTTTGAAGACGAATGGTTCGTTGACAAACGAAAATCACGCAGCTGGAAGGCCTGGCTTCAGAAAACCTATTTGGCTTATTCGTCTCTTCTCCTATCATGCTAATGTTTTTCTGAACTTCTCTCTAATTTTATTACTTAGCTCAGGGATTTATTGGTATATTGACAATATTATAGTCTGAAGAGAGCAGAGACTGATTCCGCAGTTTACTGAACTAAAGTAGTACAAAATAAGTTTGAATCGCGCTGAAAAAATACATGTTATTGACTTGGTGCTAATAAGCAGTGAGTCTGCAAATATTCTTCGGCCAGGTATTACACTCACGAGTAAAACGCCAGACCTAAAACGATGGACTCGATTGCTAAAGAATCGGACGAATTATCATCTCTATAAAACCTACTACTGTTTTACTTTTATTGACTGCAAAATAAATATTTAAGAAAATCACCACTGCTGATAATTTTGCATGTGTCAAGTCAAACCAAAAAAACAGCCAACATCACTGACAGGTGCATTTGAGAGTTATCAGATGGTCAGCACAAAACAGACACAAATCAGTGATTCCTAAATTTGTGGGTGGCACTGACGGATGAATGAGTCAACTTGTATTCGTTAAGGACAAAACATTTGGCCTACTGATATTAATATGCTCTGAATCAAAATAATTGTAAAGGAAAGGGGGTGGACAAGGGGGAGATTTACCCCTTCCTTAATCTCACTAAGAGGTGCCAATACTTAAAGTGGTTTAACTAAAAACGTTTACATTTCACCTATATTTAATAAAGCCGGAGGTCACAAAATAATGTTACATGTTATTTGTTTACTGGTATGAGTTTTTTTTTTTTTTTTGGGAAAGTGTGTGGATAGGAAGCAGCATGTGTATGTAAATACGGGTATAATTGTTTTGAAAACTAAGTTTTGGGAAGTGAAGATTTATCCACCCACAGGGGCGTCAAATTCTTTAAATTTATTTACCCCTCCCCCTCCCCTAACCTAGTTGTTAAATATCCCGACGTCCCTGCTTTGAATAATAATGGCTTCGATACGACCGCAAGCATGCATTTAGATGGTAATTTATAGAGTACTGGTAGAAATATATTTCAGAACAGCGATTCGACATAAACCAGATACGGGATTCTATTGGGCTAGGGACGTCAACAAATGGGAGTTACGTGTGCGGCGAACACCTTCACATAACGTGTTTTTAAAATGCTGAAAACGGTGGGAAGTAAAAGTTTTCATGTTACTTCTCTGAAAACTTTGTGACTCCGTGACAAGGGCAATAGCGTTTAACATGGCATTTTCATGTGTGGTGTATCACGGTGGCCCGAAATTATGGAACGAAATAAATCGTAAAGTTAATGAGTTTTTGGTTTTGAGAAGGAAGCAAAATTTAAAAAATATATATATTTTTGTGACAAAATGCGTGAAAAATGATTTTTATTTTCGACAGAGTGAAGGCTCAGGAAATGTGTCGTCATATTTTCAGAACTCTCCCTAGTCGAAACGAGAATGAGGTTCGATACATATTCTCCACAGAGCACGACTCTCATTGAATGTTCGAACTCAAAGGTAATTATTAAATATAGCCGTGTCGAGTTCAGAAACTTAGCATTTCAACATGTTTGACTGATAGCTAATGTGCTGTTTCGTTACTACTCACTAGGAGAATCAATTCATTGGAACGAAGTCAACATTACAACACGGTTCGTTCATCTTCGTCAGATTTTATAAAATTTTTACAATGTTGGGTAGTTCACCCGAATGATCAAACGTTGAACACAGTAAAATAATCGGTTCAGTTATTATAGTGTTTACTAAAGTCTAGCCATACATTTTAATATGGCATGGTACACATTAAATTATTTGCATTTTTATCATAAACATATGCATTTATTAATTATTGAAAATTATAATACATTGTGCAGTATAAACTTGAGTCTTCTGGCATGAAGTAGGGGGTACTATCTACGAACTTAAGGACATTAATGAAAAATTACTTAATCCTGTAGGCTTGCCTACGCAGACTGTGATGTATTTGTAATATTACTTTAAAAACGTACAACTGGCAACACTGCCCTCTTCTGATGCCACCAGCACTACTTCATCTCAGGCAGATGAGTATCGGTTTTATTGCAGCAGTATCACATATGGTGAATGGATATCCGATAACAATTGCTTCACCTAAATATTTTGAAGCCCAAACGAACAGGGCCAAAATTATGGATCCTTACGTACCATAGCCAAGCCAAGGCCTTGAAAAATAAGCACTCTGTGACATTTATGTCGAGAAATGATGTTTGTTTCAGAATTAAATTTTTGTAACATTTTGTACTAACATGCTTGTACATACAAGCAAGTTTATATGCCTAAAACGAATTATTTTTTACATGTCGCAATACGCATCCGGTCAACTTACCTATGTGGCTGAAAATAACAAAAGTTCGTTTTCTCACATTTATTATTACAAACTAAACCATTTAAATGGATCATTGCTATTGATCAAAATATTCATTTGGCATGTCGTAATCAAAAAGTCACTAATTTTTTCTTTCTTTTAAAGAGTAGGAATATCAATATTTCAATTACTTGATAATGTTTAAGACTCGTCATTAAGTACGATTGAATTGTTGTTATTAAAAAAATTACTGATAGAACAATTTTATCATATTAAAATAACGTTAAAAGTAAAAGACGGAATGAGCAAGGTTATCAGCTATTATTTATTCGATTGATATGACTCACCTGGATTTTTATACCTATTAGCATTACAGATCGTTTGAAATATTTAATTTTTAATCGAACAAAACTTAAAAAAAAATATATATATAATAACTTCAACGTGGATCGTGTTAAACAAATTATTAATATTAGCTTTTCATCGTATATAATAAAAATATTACTCCGAGGTAAAAAAATTCTTAGTTGAATATTTAAATCGAAGTTTCTAGGTAGCTGGACGTAATAAAACACACTAAAATGTTGAATTTACAGCACTGAGAAATAACTGCCATGCACATTCTCTTATAAACCCGTGTCTTATGGATATAATTTATTTTAATTTTTATACAAATATTTATTTTATATTTAGCAGGTTATAAAAGAATTACACAATAAACATCGATCGACACAGAAAGCATGCGCCAAGCCAACATGCAGACATGCAGCACACGATAACGTAACCTTTTCAATGCCAATGTAGAATGCATCTTTCCGCAGCTGTGCGACCTTGTCATTTGTAAGGTCTTGCCAATGTAGACTGCTACACATTTTGATGTATATTAAAGTGAATATATGAAACTGATAATTGTTTTAACACTTATAAAAGATTACTTCATATTATACATGTGCATTTACGTTGCCAATCATGAATTATATACTGAAATCTATCTTGTTCTCTAACAAAAGTTTTGCCGTTAAATACGTGTTTTTAGGTGCACGCTAAGTGTGTGGGATAAATGTATTTAGATTTAAAGTGTTTGTACATATTTATTAGATATGACGATTTCGTGACAAAACACTGAGAATTAAATAGTACCAATACTGCATAACTACGATTCAAAATCTTTGTGAATACAACAATATCTACGGTCAAACAACCGCTAGAAAAATCTTTAACCATGATAAAATCTGCTGTATAGTTCTATAAAGGTCAACCTGATGTGGTTTCATAGAGTAGCTGAATAATTATAGTGTTATAATTGAAGAAGTCAGCTATTATTCTGTTAGTAAATATACTCACAGTGTTGACTAAGGATGACTGAAAGCGCTCCTTGAGACGAATGGACTAACATACACTCTGCTAATGTCATGAGTGTCAGATAACGGCATTTAGACCTGACAGGAATAATTCCTCTACAGCGTTCACTGATCAAACATGAAAAATATGTATATACATACTTCTCAACTAATGTCTGAAGAACGACTTCACGAAAATACTGCCAATAAGTGTGACTGCGACTCAAATGGGTTGGTGAACTTGAGTCTCAAGTTTCATTGAAAGTCTAATAATTCTAAGAAAATCTTTCTTACGATTTCAGTTGACAATGAGATTGAGTCAAGTGGCAACTATGAGGAAAAACATTCCTAAACTCTGATTTAAATTTGCTGCTGATGTGTTGGATAGTTCAAGCTGTAAGGATATAGGATGTGGCCATAGTGCCTTTTCAGATACAAACGTCACAGCTGGCTGACTTGATAATTTGTAGAGGAGTGTTTGTATTACAAGAAGCACCAATCGCGTACTAGCACAGTAACTACTTTAGAAACAGGCGTGAATTGCGAAACGAACATTGAAAATATCTTTTAAGGCATGTGCAGCTGTGAATATTAGTTGCTCACTCAGAGACAAACATGGAGGGAAATTATGAAGTTGAACTGCAAATACATATCCGTGACGCTTCCATGTCGCTGACATTTTATCTCCATTGAACAGGAAAGACCACTGGAAAAATTACTGAAAATTTGTTAAGTAACCGTATATGCACAAACATAAAAAAATCCTCTTTTCATAAAATATGTTATAATATACGAACTATAATTAGGGGCACTCTAATTAAAGTTTTACCATGAAGCGTGTAAAAATAACTTTGGAGAACTATACCCATATTGAACTAATTTTTTTAGTGTACCTTAATGCGTTGTACCTTGAACGTTCTTTAACGACCCACTTACTAGATATCATCTTTTATTTACTCATTGTCACTAGCGGCTTTAGCATGATTTCAACTTGCTAACCATGTAACCAGTGACTGCAAGGTGGGATAGCTTCATCAAACTAGAGTGGCAGCAAAAACAGTTATGTAACGTGAATACTTGCGCAGTAAACAGGCAACGCCTCGGTAGATTTATCAGTGTTTAATAAATGTCCCGCTTTATGATTGTGGTTCCGTGACATGTTATTTCGAAAGTGGAGGTGACTGAGCTCGAAAGTAAGGAAAGCATGTATAGTTGTTTGCAGCAATCAGCTTGCTACGGCTTACATGGGTAACAAGCTGAGCAGCACTACTTCTAAGTCTACAGCACGGTCATCTAGCACAAGATATCACTTAGTAAAAGTAATGAGCATAAACGCTCTATACTACCTTCGATGCGCAAAAGCAACATTCGAACTCACTAGGCAAATCGTCAACTTTGTCGATTTTCTTGTCGTCTTTTTTGCTGTTTTCCTACAAAAAAAGAGATCGAGAAAAAGAAAAATAAACGTGTGCATGGCACGACAGAAATTATGAGGTAAGAATGTAAATATATTTTTGGTAAACAGTCTGACATCGAAATAAAAAAGGGGGCAACATAAAACCAGTATTGTTTGATGTAACGCTTAATACTATAGTATTTCTTGGAAATATGGGTCAAAGTGATTTCAGGCACTATGCTAGAGTCCATCAGGCTGCAGAGAAATAGTTTTCAAAGATTTTTACAAACAAAACTACTGATATACTAATTCAGTAATAGACTATAGTGATATTTTGGTCCGGGATACGTGAATATAGACATTCAAATGTGGCGTGTAGGGAGTGAAGTATTAAAACATAATACTTTATGTGATGTCAGGTGCTATGAAAAGTATCCTTCAGGCTGCATGGAAATCGAAGCATATGATTCACCTGATAATCTTTGGTTCGGGTAGCACGAGTACAGACATTAAAATGTGGGCGTGGAACATTAAAACATTTGAGTTAAATAAGAACAGAAAATAGTTTACCTACACAGCAACAGCATTACTATAAGTGGAAACTGCTACTGGAAAGGAAGTGCTAGTTAGCTCAAGAAGAAATTATTACAAGATAGCCTTAAGCTTAAGATTAATATTAATATCGATATTTTAAAACAAGTGAGCACACTTAAGTAAACTTAGAAGCAAATTTAAGTAACTATAAATGTTAGCAACAAATTAGGTGGCATTCTATTATATCAAAGAACAAATACACATCAAGTACACGACATCACTAAACAATTAAATTAGCACACCAAGAGGAATATAAGGAGAGCAAGCTTAATAACATTTTTATTTTTTGGTTCAATTTTCAGTTGGTGACTCGACAGTGCTGTCAACCATCAAACACTAAGAGCACAAGCGTCTAAATTAAGTAACATGATAAAGCCAAATATTTAGGAGCGGTAGGTGATAGCAGTTAAGCATAATTACACACAAGAGGTATATATTCTAATACTTTGTTTGTCTATGCTTGTGGCAGAAGGTCTAAACAACGTTATTTTGTCATTTATGTGTCTTCGCAATGTTAGCCTACGTGTTCAACAAAATGTTATGTCACATATATTGTTGGATTTGAATGTACACGTGTAACACAACATTATGTAGCTAAAAAAAAAACATAAAAAAAAAATACAAAACCAGACCTAGGATACCAGTTCACAAAAACGATATTGAGAACACTGCAGAGAACAACGTAAGAATCATTATATCGTGTTTGTTAAAATTAATTTCTAGCTTATATGACATACGTTTCGTAATTTTACTCAATACAAACAGTGAAAGACAAGAAATCAACACCAAAAGAAAGAAATAATTTTAAGTATTTTCTGTGAGTCATTGAGTTGATAAAGTGGATGATCTGCAAACCCAGTTTCCGTGTTTCGTGGACTTGATTAAAGACATTATCAGGCATATTATAATATTTACTAGATGTTTTTAAACATAACAGCATCCGAGCATATTTGATAATTCTTATACAGCAGACAAACCGAACGCCAAAAAGCAGGAATAATTATACTGTTACAGTCAACCGAAGAAAAACAGAAGAAATTTAATGCACCAAATGTAGAATAGTTGAACCCCCCCCGTTGTTTAATTCGATAATGCGTGATACGTTCCGAATGTGGGGTTCTCCAAGACACGGAATATCAAATAGGAATTTTTAATTACACATCTTGCAGATAGTGCTAATAGACAAAATGGATGAAAACGTACAACCGAAATGAAAATAAGTTTGCGTCGGCTGCAGGAAAATATAACATGCTCACGAAAAAAAAGTATAGCCTAAAATACCCAATCGTATGAAAGGTTCAAATAAAAAAAAGCCATTTAACAATAAAATGACGTTAACTATACCCCACGTAATATTTAGCTACCACAAAATTCTCGAAAATGGAATATTAAGTACACAAGTAATGAGAAATATCAGGGCGTTTGCGAGATGGAATGTTGAAAAATATCGACCAGGGTTCAGAAGTTACAATAAAGAATATATAAAACAACCATAAGAACACTTAACATACATGACTTAGACAAAGGACGACCTATAGTGAGACCAAATGTCTTAAGAGAATAGCTGAAGTAAATTCACTAAATTTTTTTTGACAAAATGTTGCTATGCAGAATTAGAAACCAGGATACCAGAGAACAATGAGACACTTTAAGAACGACGACATTTACAGTATAATGAAGTATAGAAGGATGTTCATATACAGAGCAAGTACTGGGATACTATTTAAAGAAACAGGGGACAGAAAATATAGGAAAGGTGACTATTTACTGCGCCAATGAATGCACGAAGAAAAAAAGAGGCATTTGCTTGTGCAAATTACGAAGGATGCGCGTTATATGAATGCAGGCATACATCTTCCTTCAAATATTCTCTCCTTGAAGGTAGTTAAAAAGTCTTAGTAGACGCAAAATTCACAGATGCGATGTATGTTGTATCGCCGTAATAGCAGGCTGTTTCATTTTTCAGCAGAAAATGTAAGTCATTCCTAACGTGGGGATGGTATGGCGGCAGAGTTTGGATTACGTTGAGCTAGAAAAATCTGAGTCATTGACGATAACCTTATGCACACAATTCCCAACGAAATAACTGAGAACTTGAGACCAAATATTCTTGAATGGGATTACAGGAAAAACAATCTAAGGAATAAACCCTGAGCTGTACAAAGCCATCTCTCCAAGAAAGTTCTGCGTTTGTTTTTGGTTATTAATTCAGGAATGTTTGACCGTAACTAAGCACTTAGTGTAATGGAAGTAAAATGAAGAAAAAAAGACTTGCTATAATTTGTGTTGCGAGAATTGAACAGTAGACCACTCATTTAATCTGTACAACATAAAGACTGCACATAATCAGAGATATTCATGATTCATTTGTTGACAGCTCTCATATTCGTGACATTGGAAGACAAGCTAATATAAATCACACTTATATACAGTTTGGTGTCGAGTCTAGACACTATAACCTGAAATCATAAACTGTGTATTGTCCAGGGAACCAAAATTACTTTTGCTAATTTGTGTCCGAAGAGAGAGTTAGTAAAATTCACAATTAACTTCTACGACCATCTGTGCTAATAAGATACAAATACCAATTAAATCTAGTATGCTAACATTACAACTTTTCATAAATTTACAGATACAATGTTTTGCCTCAAATTTGCTTAACATCACACCATGGGTTATGTAATGTTAATATGCCAGATGTAATAGTCCGTCGTAAAATTATGCAGCAACTAGACAACGATAAAATTTGGTAGAGCCTCAAACAATATTAATTTCAATGCTGAATGTACTCTTTGAGATACACTGTTGATGAGATGACTTTTTAAAAACACGGAATAACCTTTACAGCAGTATCTTACGACGATGATTCCAATTTAGTTTAAACCTGACAGTGACTAAAAATACTTTTATACTACCTAAATCGTGGCAGTAATAAATGGAGATCGACCATTTTGGCCTCACAAACAGTAGGAGTTAGTTTCCCGAAATAATAAAACAGCCAAAGGTCAATTAAATCTCAAAATAGCTCTTGTGGACTGTATGTAATTGGGGCATTACTGAAGAATTTGAAAGAAAACTTTGTCTGCTGAGTGGACGTCGTTCCTCTGCTGTATTCCAGAACACGTGGGAGATTCAACGCTCCAAGACTTTAGATCTGGCTGCACTTACAGGTACAACATTGGATGGATATGAAGAGTGTCCTAACTACAGAGAGTGTGGTGTGTAGTCAGCTCACTTAGATCTTATTCCACTCCTAGGTAAAACAATTGTGGGGCATGAGGAGTGTCCGAGTTACAGAGTGTGTGGTGTGGGGTTCGTTCACTTAGATCTGATTCCATTTCTAGGTACAAACTGGAGAAGATTGATGAGAGTCCTCCCTCCAGAGAGGGAGAGAGTGTAGAATTTGATTTGTTCAGTAATATATTATACATCTTGTAGGCAAAGCACTGGAGTAGATCAAAGAAAGTCCTAGCTACAGATATTGTGTAATGCGCAGTTTGTTCATGCAGATCTGAAAACACGTTTAGGTACAACGTTGGAGGAGATTGAATAGTGACCTAGTTACAGAGAAATTTTAGAGTGTGGTTTGTTCATGTAGATCTGACAGAAATTCTGTGTACAGCATTGGAGGATATTGAAGATAGTCCTAGATGGTGTAATGCGTGGTTTGTTCAAGTAGATGTGGACGCACTTCTACGTACAATATCGGGGGAGGTTGACGAGAGTCCTAGCTACAGAGAGTGTACCATGCGTGACTTGTTCACATAGATATAACAATTCTCGGTACGCCGCTGGAAGAGATAGTGTCGAGTGCTAGTGACGGAGAGAGTGTCGTGTTGGTGTGTGTGTCGTGCATGAGGCACGTCTTACCAGGGAGGCGCAGCCCCCAGGAGACATCGTGAGCAGCTGGTTCTCACTGTCCATCTCCTCGGCGGCGGC